>PITA01022155.1:0-31024 GCA_004023965.1 Spilogale gracilis | reverse complement strand
ACTAGGGTAATCTAGGGAGGGAAACGAAACAACAGAGACTTTGAACACAGAAACAAACTGAGGGACTTGGAGGGAGGGGGGTGGAGGGATGGGAGAGCCTGGTGGTGGGTACTGGGGACACCTAAAGTGTGGAGCACTGGGTGTGGGGAATGGGGAATGAATCTTGAAACACTGGAAAAAAAAATTTTAGTAACAATAAAAAAAAAAAGTCTTTATGGAAGTCAAAGTCTTGATATGCTTGGAGAATTCAAAAACAACAGCAAACAAAAATTAGCAAAAACCCCACTGATGGCCTGGGTAGTATGATCCAGAAGAATGCATCGACATTTCTTCTCCTTGAGTTTTGGCCACAACTCTGAAACAACAGTCACCTAACTATTAGTAACAACTGAATCTTGCATTATCGTATAGAGAAAAGAGGAGAGCTCAGTAGGTAGGAATTCTAGCCCTAAAGTCTGGTAAAACTAGGCTCAAATTCTTAGCCTGGAGAGCTGCTAAGTGGCCTCGGCCTCGGTCTTGTCATCTGTCAGAGGGGAGGAATGATAGGACCCACTTACAAAGTTGTGGGGAGGATTTAATAGGATAAAGGATTTATTGAAGGATTTAGCACAGTCCTGGCCAGCATAAACCCTCCACAAGTGTTCTCAACATTTACTATAATCATCATTATGATTGTATTGCCTGTTTAATAGGTGTCTGTTTAACGCTGTCCTCATGCTTCTTCAGGTGATGGATGGCAGCAGGATGCCGGGCACATCACAGACTCTCAACAGGCCGCTACTGCGGGAATGAAAGAAATGACAACCTGAAAGGAAAATGTAAAAAGCCTGCAAACACTCCTCTTGCAAGAGCTCCTAACAACTCTTCCTGTTCTTTAATCCTACCTCTGTTATTCAAAAGCTGGGTGAATTTAGGAAAGTCAATCTGTCTGATGTTTTGCAGGCCTTACCCATAAAACCTGGATTAGTATTAGATTATTTCCAAGGCCCTTTCCTGGCCTTCACTTGGAAATTAAATAGCTCCCAGGAAAGGGTGGCAGGAGCCACTCCCCCCACATCGGAGGTGAGAGCAGAGAGGGAGGGGCAGGTGGGCAGAAGTGCCCCCACAAGGTAGGGGGTTCCAACACTGCTCTCTTGTCTTGGTTGGGCTGTTTTTATTTTTATTAAAAAACAAAACAAAGCAAAACAAACCCCTTCAATAACCAAGAAACTCCTAAGATGCTATTTCTAACTTTTTCTCTCTTATCCTTCATTCTCTGCTCTACTTCATTAAAAAGCAGGGCCTCTGGAAATCACCAACTATTCATTGCAGATTTTGAATTATTTTTTTCTCTAGCCTATCATTAGCTATATTTGCCTGCAAAGAAGATTGATGTTTTGTAAAGCTCATCTACTTGCAAGCCCAGAATGCAATCCCCTCCTGGTTATTACTATCCGTTTATGACATTATGAACAGCAGGGGACCTAAACTCCAAAACCCAAATGGTCTTGACATGCAAATGTGTCATAAAAAGCCAACAACAGCAGAAGATCTCAAAAGATTTATTAGCAACAGGGCTGCTGTTAACTAGACGAATCTGAATCTGAGGAGTTTTCCAGGCAATGGTCAAAGTTGCTCTACCATGGGCCAATTAGACCCAAAATTCTCTGCTCCACCTCAGGACTCTCTCACAGGCGGATGGGAGCAGCACCACGGTTTTTAGGGATAGAAAGGAGTTGTTTTAAATTCTACACACTTCCAAATGGCTTTCTCCAAAGAGGGGGCAACAAGGTGGACTGCATTTATCAACTCCTTCCTTTTTACTGAAAAGCAACTTTCTGTTCAGATTGGAAACCAGACCTCCATGTCAGCATGTAGTAGAATGTAGAGGTGACAAGGAGCCAGTTTGCTAGAGAACTTGCTCTCTACAGACTTCTGTCACCTTCCTTGTGCAGGGGTCCAACTTTTCTCAGGTAGCATCAACCCACTGCTCTTGCCTTCTGGTGACCCAGATGGCCTTCCCAGGTGAGCCCACGGCACACATGCTCGCTCCACACCAGGCCCCTGACAAGCTCCCTCTTCTCCCACTTGTTCCTTCTCCCTCCACATCTGACTCATTTTCCAGGCTTCTGCTCAAATGTCCCTCTCCTAGAGCAGCCTTCCCCGCCATACTATTTAGCCAAGCCCCTCCACGACCCTGTAGCCCCTTTAACCTATATTGTTTTACTACAAGAGGCATTCGGTTCCTGAAGTTATATTACACATGCCTTAGTTTACTGGTTTCCTGCCTGTCTTTGCACATCCTAAAATGCAATCACTACGTGGGGCTGAGGTTTCCAAGGGCCTTGATCACTGCTGCATCTCTATTGCATAGAAAAGGGCACAGTAGATGCTCCATGAATATGTGCTGAATGGGGGATTGTCTGCTCTTGAGCTGGGAGGTCACAAGAAACAGAGAGTGTGCCACCGGGGAGGCCGAGTCTGAGCGGTCCTGAAAGCCTTCTATTAAAGTACGGCTCAATCGCTCTCCAGCTTCTGCCCCGTCCCTTGGATTCTCTGCCTTCGGTTTCTGCATCTGTGGTCATTCTCCCATAGCATATCCAGCCCCAGGCTTCCGAAAACCAAGACTTCAGGCCATGGTGGGGAATAACAGAGAAACGGAGAGTACTCTGTGGACAGCCAAGGGGTTAATCCCTCCTAAGCCATCCCGCCAAGTTTTCTTCTGAGCACCCAGCTCATGGGTTTATTTTTAGGTCACTGTAATGGTAACCTCAACGGCAAAAGCAGCCATCACCTCATAAATGCAGGATCAGCAGGCCTCTTGCATGTACGAACTTGTCAAGATAATCACAAAAGGCACTTGTCCTTGAGATCATTAAAAATAATTAGTAAGAAAATATTTTCTGAATAAGGAGATAAGTTCAGCTGCAAGAGAAACATGCCCATTTCTTATATCCAAAAAATTAAAACCCCAGGTTCCTTTATAAGATCGTAGGCCTGTTGGAACAGGAAGATACATTCCATGATTGCTCCCACCCAGGAAGTTTCTGCACGCCCTCTGGCTTCCAGTTGGAGACCGAGGCTGGCTGGGTAACCATCTCCTCCTCTCCTGGTCACATAGGATGATGCCCCAAGGAGAGCATGTTTGGGTGTTCCATTCCTTCACCACCAACATTTGCAAAGTTTTCTCACTTATTCTCCAGAAATAAACTCTGAGAACCTCTGGAAGCTGCTGTTCAAAATGTAGGATCTGAAAGTAGAGAGGCCTGGGCACCCCGTGCTGCTTTTCTACCTCCAAAGGGCAACAGCTCTCACCTCCAAGCTCTTGGGAGGTTGTAACGGTCCCTTCCTCACTCCCCCCAACATCTGATGCCTTCTTTACCTCCCTCTGTTCCCTCAATGCTCTTTGACCCCCTGAAGTCTATGCTTGGTAAGACTTCCAGTTGATCGGCATGAGTGCCTTCCTGACAGCAATCAAATTCCAAGAAATAGTGACCTTCTTTCTCTGCATTCACAGAAGGCCAGAACACATACATGGAAGCTGGGCTGTGGGTCCAGGGAAAGCTTCTTGGGCAAAGGCATTGCACGACTGTGCCCGATGGAATAGTGTGTTAGCCAGAGGAAGGGCAAGGAGAGGTGGGAGGAAAGTTCTAGAGCAAGGAAGGGACTTGTGTGAGAGACAGAGAGTGGCATGATGCAGACCTGAAATCAAGCTCGGGAGGGAAAGATTGCCCAGCTCTGACTTCCACACCACTGCAGTCAGGAGCCCTATCCTGAGCGCTCTGCCCCACCAGACAACAGCAGAGACGGAGAGCCACACGCCAGAATTCCATATGCTTCCAAAGCGTAGACTCATCACAGGCTACATTTCCCAGGCCCCTCTGCCTCCGAGTGGGGTTCTGTGGTTACTTCTCGCCAGTGAAATGTGCCAAGTAACATGCGCCACTGTCAAACCAAGGAGGAAGATGACCATGCAGTCCTAGGAAATTGTGGGGACCCAAGATGGAAAGAGCACGCAGCTAAATCATCACATGGAGAACTATGGGCTGAGCATGAACTGTGGCACTAGGTTTTCATAGCAGAGGGAAATAATTTGGTATTTTCAAGCCACTGAAACTTGGGGGCTTGACTATCAGAGCAGCTAACATGACCCTAATACACAGACTAGGTAACATTAACTTATTTAACTATCGGTAACCTTCTCTAGATGCCAGCACCTAGCAAAAAGTGGATATCAAAAAAACATCTATTGAATGAAAATAATCCATTTGCTTAGAAGGAGGGTCTTCCCAGAATTCCTCAAATCTCAATAAACAAAATTCTTCTTATTTTGCCTTAAGGCCAACACACACACACACACACACACACACACACACACACACACGCACACGCACACACACACACACACACACACACACACACACACTGATTTTCCACACCAAAGCTACATATACTTCATGGGCAAACCTGCTCTGGCTGTTTTTAGATTCATCTGACATCAGAGACTATCCTAAGAACAACCCTTTCAAGATTCTGTTCCCTAGCATGGGTAGCACACAGGGCCAAATACCGCAAAAGAAAATTGGAATAGGAAAGAGAAAGTCATCAAGAAAAATAGTCCAGATTTCTCATGATCTCACCCGTGAGTCAGATTTGCATTTGGGATAACAACTAACCGAGTAGACCAGAACAGTCTGTCTACAGGCCTGCCAATTTCAATAGCACAGAGAAGGCACACTTCTTAAATTGGCTTAAAAGGACAAATCTAGTGCACTTGTTGATTATTTTTTTCCTCAAAAAAATTTCTAGGTGAAACAGCCTCCTGTTTAAAAATAACTTTCTTGGACATGAAACTATAATTTTCTTTTGAACACTGATGGCCAAGTACCTGCATCTTGCCATTTTGGGCAATGAGGGGAAAGTCCTACAGTCCTTTGCACTGTGTGAACTTATAAAGCTGCCCCACCTCTCAGGGTGTAGATCTGCTCATTTATAAAAGAGGAGATTAAAATAGATGATCTTGAACAGTCCACAGAAGAAATAAAAGTCAGTGGAAGCAAAACTGAATTTTTCATGCCTTGCAAGTCTTTTCATATTCATGGAACCTACTACTAACAGAAATAGGGTATTTTTTATGGGTAGCTTAATTTAGAGGAATTTATTTGTTTAGGACAGAACGTGAGGTCCAAGGTACAACAGATGTAAGTTGGTCTTCCGGAGTGAGAGACAAGAACGGGATGATCCGTTCTTGAGCAACAGACAACGTGTGCATTAGTGAGCCATGACTGTGTTTCAGGACATTTTCTTCTTTTAGAGATAAAAGAGACTTTCAGAATCATTAAACACAATTGCTTCACTCTAAGTACGGAGAAAGTAGGACCTAAAGGCGCTGGTTACTACAGCTAGATGGTGGCAGGATCTAGACCAGAACGAATGTCAGCTGCTGACCTGTCACTCTCCACTACTGTCCCACTCCTTCCCAATCCGGCGCTGCACCTGCTGCAGGGACAGCATTTACATTTTTGCCTCTCTGAAAAGAAGATGGGTACAGGAGCTGGTTATTCTGTCCTACGGCTGGAGGATTATTGTTGGCCTTTACTTCTTCAAGCCTTACCTAACCCTAAGCCCACAGATGAAGAATGCTCTCTGTGCATTTAAACAATAAGGTTCAGAGTAGGGGAAAGATGGAGAAGTAATCCACACGCTTTTGAGCACCGAAGAGGATAAGCTCTCCTTAGGGTTCTGGGAATGGCAGCTAAGGAGGACTATAAAAATAAGCATTCACAGTTTATCTACAAGTCCAGTCTCTACAGCTTACAGTGCAGATCCTTGACTCAACTGTCCCCCTACACCCCTTCCTCCAGCCCAGGTATCATCGTAGAAGGACTACCTTTTGTTTTGATGCTTATCTGCTATTTTAATCAGACTTCTGGTTCTTTCCAAAAAGAAGGCAAAAATGAAAAGGAGGTAAATATTTACCTATATAGTCTATCTGGACTTCAAGACAATCCTACCCTGTCCTGTCCCATCCTCACAACATGGGGTCTCTCCTTTTCTTTGAAGTTTGTAAAAGAAAATCCAGGATTTTACCTTCCAGTTTCCACCACACAACCACCTGGAACCTCTGCCCTGGGGGTGACCTGCATTTCATTAAAAGCCATTCTACGTACGAGGAGCCTGGGTGGCTCAGTTGGTTAAGCGACTGCCTTCGGCTCAGGTCATGATCCTGGAGACCTGGGATCGAGTCCCACATCCGGCTCCCTGCTCGGCGGGAAGCCTGCTTCTCCCTCTCTCACTCCCCCTGCTTGTGTTCCCTCTCTGGCTGTGTTTCTCTGTCAAATAAATAAAATCTTTAAAAATAAAATAAAATAAAATAAAATAAAATAAAAGCCATTCTAAGTAAATGGAAGAGTTAACCCTTTCTTGTTCCTTTCCAAGCCTGTGGGAAATGGAAGTGGTGTCCTATGAAGAAAATTGCATTTGATTATTAGAATTATTTGTTATAATAATCAGGAATCTGTAGAAATGGAGGGGAAGGGTAAGATATGAACAAATACGGGAACATATTTAAAATCTTAAGCTCCAGGGCGCTTGGGTGGCTCAGTGGGTTAAAGCCTCTGCTTTCGGCTCAGGTCATGATCTCAGGGTCCTGGGATGGATGCCCACATCAGGCTCTCTGCTCAGCAGGGAGCCTGCTTCCTCCTCTCTCTCTGCCTGCCTCTCTACCTACTTGTGATCTCTCTCTGTCAAATAAATAAATAAAATCTTTTAAAAAAAGATCTTAAGCTCCAAATTTATTTATTTAAGCTCTGTTTCAAAGAATTATTCTTTTCTATTGGCCTCAAAGGTCTATCTCTACCAGTGAAGGTACACAGCAGATGGTACTGGTCTCTACTGAGCTGAAGTCTGTTTCCAATGTCAAAACAGTGAGACTCAGGGACACCAGGGCTGCTTTCAAGGCCTGACCCTAGTACTGACTGTATCACTTGAGGAAAAGTACTTGACCCTCCATGCTCCTGGCTTCTCATCCATAAAGTAAAGCTAATCATCTATTAGGAAGCATAAATGAGATGATGTGGGCAAAGTATATAGAAGGGGCTTATTAGCTGCTGAGCTAAATCTCAGGGTTGGTAGAAGCATCAGAAGTCATCCAGCCCAATCTTACAATATCAGTTCTCCAGTCCCTGCTTGCTGTTTGCAGTGAAGGGAAACTTACTACCTCTCAAGGCAGTCCACGATGCTTTGAGACTATAAGGGTTACAAAAACATTCCTGGCATGGAACCGCGTCTCTTTCCCTTTCCATGCTCTGGCCCTTGTTTTGGCTTCTGCACCAGAATGAGAATAATTCTTAGTGGTCCTACACAAGAAAGCCACTGAAGTACTTTATTTATTTGGCCATCCAATGGATTATAGTTGCAAACCTCCTGTGTACAAATATGCAGAACCACAAAGAAGAGAGAGATGGGTCCAGATTTCTTGTTTATGAGGCTGGTTGAGAGGGGTGCCATTGGCCAAGATAGGACACAGAGGAGGAAGAGCAAGTTTGTATGTGGAAGGAAGGTAATGAGTTCAGTTTGGGACGTATTGCTTTGGAAGAGCTGAAGGTCACCCAGATGGAGATAGTAGGTTGACAGTGGACATGTGAGTCCAGAGCTCAGGAGAACGGTTAGATCTAAAGGTACATATTTGGGAGTGATCAGAACATAGGTATTGGTAGAATGGAAATGCAGCTGAAATTTACCAGAGAGGAAATGAGAACATCAATGTTTAAGAGGCAAACTATAAAATCTAGTCCAAAAAGTAAAGGGGGATAAAAGTGGTTGCAAAAGTATATGAAAGGGCTCCATAGAGAGGACCTCTGAGAGAAGATTAAAACTAAGTGTTAGTTTAAAGAAGTAGGAAGAAAACCAGGAGAGAAGAAGAAGTAGTGTCAGAAAAGCCAGAGAATAGTGTTCCATAAAGGAGGAACTGGTCAGAGTGTATTGAAAAGTTTCTACTGAGGGGCACCTGGGTGGCTCAGTTGGTTAAGCAACTGCCTTTGGCTCAGGTCATGATCCTGGAGACCTGGGATTGAGTCCCACATCGGGCTCCCTGCTCGGCGGGAAGCCTGCTTCTCCCTCTCTCACTCCCCCTGCTTGTGTTCCCTCTCTGGCTGTGTTTCTCTCTGTCAAATAAATAAAATCTTAAAAAAAAAAAAGTTTCCACTGAATTTAGATGCAGAGGCCCATTGGTAATCATGGCAAGGGAATTTCAGTGGAACGATGGGAATGAAAATCAGATTGCACAGTCCATTGAGGAATTAATGAGAGATTAAACATATGAAAATATCTAATACAGACCCAGTTTTCAGGTCATCTGGTTGTTAAGGATATGAGGGCAAAGAGGTCTTAATTAAAGAGGAGTGAAGTATGTACATGGAGAGACAAAACACTTATGGACAGGGGCAGAGGTTTAAGACAGAGGGAAAAGGGTATACTGGTCAAGAATGATCATTAAAGATGCAAGAACAGTCTCCTGAGACCGGGGGGAGTTTCCTCAGAGGCAGGAAGGAAAAGAGTGCAGGTTGGATGTGGAAATAGGTAGTTTGTGAGGGAGCAAGACTGAGGGAGTTGTTACTGATTCTCTCTGTGAAGAAAACATAAGGTCCTTAGCTTGGAGAGAGGGAGAAAGTCACGAGGTAGGAGCTAGAGGGAGAGGGGAAAAGTTAGACACTGGGTCGGGGGGGGGAAGGACAGGGATAGGTGAGCAGGATCCTGTAGACTATTTGCCTGTCTGCCAGCCCACATAGCTGACGAGTTTAGAGACTTTCTCTGCAGAGGCGTCCATCCAAATAGATGGGTAGGTTTTTTCTTTCCTAGAAATGCTTGGCAGCTGGGAGATAGAGGTAGAAAATGCAGGTGGTTGAACTGACTTGGAGTAGGATTTCGGAGGGTGGGGGTAGCAAAAGGAAAGGAGATAATGGAGTTTGGAGTATTGGCAAAGGAGCCAATAGGGTGTGGGCTGGAACAAGAAGGATTTGAAGGTAGCTATTGTCTTCCCTCAGATTTCTCCCACTAACTCCCCATCTTGGGCCCTTGGGTATGTTGCTTGACGCCATATGTTGCCCAGAACAGCACACAATAGTCTAATGTGTGGGCCTAGTATAAAGGGTCCACACTCTGCTTCTGGACCTACTTACCAGTCATACCCCAGTGTTGATGCACATTGATGGTAGAGTCAAATGAACTACCTAAATCTTTTACAAGGAGATGCTGTTAAAGCAAGTTCCTGACCATCCTACAATAAATGCAACTGTTTTTTTTCAAACATAAGTACAGGACCTTCACTTGAGCCCACTGGCTGAGTCTTGAAAGATTTGGCCTATCCTGTAAATCTAGATTCTGATACCGGTGTGAAATGAGGTCACTGTGTTTTCCAGATCTGGGTCTTGAGCAAATGGGATAAACATATCAACCCTATCTTTATTCAAGTTGGCGATAAAAATGTTGAACAGGAGAAAGATAAATCCAATAACCGAACTGTGTCTGACCTTCATTACTAAAACCCTCTCTCTAAATGGACACCAATCCATCAAGCCCTCTATATGGCATTTAGTCAGTCAGCTACGAATCACCCAATGCTGCCACTGTGCAGTCCACATTTCTCCATCTTGCCCACAAAGATCTCACAAGGGATCATCCAAACTCCTTGCTGAAAAGTCCAGATACACTATGTCAACAGCTTTCTCATGATGTACTGGTCTAGTAACCTTATCCCCATTGGATAAAAACACAATGTGCTTTTCTTTGCTGTGTCTTATACACCTACAACCAGATGGAAATTAGTTTATGATATTTTACAGCTTTATAACATTTCCTGTCTCACCATGACATCACTTTTCCCCAAGCCTAGAGCTTCAAAAGGCCACAAAGGTGTTAAGAACTCAGTTTCTAAACCTTCCTCCTACTCCAGTGTATCAGGTTACCTGATCTCCCAGGTGGTTGAAATGAAGAACGTAAGCCTAATAATGAGACTATAACAAAAAAGTAACTCCTTCAAATAGAGAGAGAGGGGGGCCTTACATGGAGCCCCCTTTGTCCTGTGTTGGAGCTTCCTCCCAGCTGCCCTAAAATGCAGTTTAAATTTTATGCCCTTGAATAACATTTTGAAAGTAAAGCCAAATATGGTTGTATCTGAGCTTTCTTGAATATATCAATTTCAAAGAGGGGTACTGAAATCTTGGAATTTTAAATCTCACAAGCTATGCATTCAATCACTTAAAAGAAAATGGTAGGATGAAAAACATATAACTCAGAGATCAACGATAACTCAGAGTGAAAAATGCCATGGCGTTTATGAAGGGTATAAGCCCTAATTGCAGGGACAGTGACACCGCTTTCCCTAGGTGACACTCCTTAGAAGCTCCCAATGCATTAAACAGAAATAATTTATCCAATCCATCAACATCTGTTTACTGCCCACGGCTGGGGACACAAAGAGGTGAAAAGTATGGCCAGGTGCCTTCAAAGAATTTGCAGTCTAGTTTAGCAGGCGGTAAAAACAAAACAAAACAAACAAACAAACAAACCCACTTTCACCAAAAGGTTCGGCAACCCAAGGCAGCACATGCTGGATGTGAAGGGCAGTGCCAGGCAGTAAGTGCACCAGATGTTCTGGGAGAGGCTGCCAGTGTGTGTGTGTGTGTGTGTGTGTGTGTGTGTGTGTGCGCGTGCGTGTGGCAATGACACTTTTTAAAGGGAATGAGACTTCACTTGGGCCTTAAGGGATGAACAGAATTTAAGTAATGTGTCGATGAGCTTCTAGGTAGGAGGTGTGGAATAAATGTATAGCTAATGTAGGTGAAAGAAGGTAAGTCAGATCCAAATTCCCTCTCACTTCTCAAATATAAAGAGAAAAGTCTGATGCTCACCAGGGAAATTAACAAACACTTGACTCTGCCATACAGGGTCTGTGCCTTCCATCAAAGCTCAGGGAAGGTCATTCAGGGATTGAAGTCCACTACATTAACTCTAACAAGATGCTCTTATGAAAACCCCTAATAACCTATTAAACACAGCACACATTTCATTAAAATCCTCCACTGCAATTTAAGTTTTGAAACTAATGGATTTTCTAAGAATGCAACAAAATACGCCACAGAGGTAAAATTCCAAGAAGGAGAAAAACAAGTAGTGGTTTGCACCATTGGCTTCACATTAGAACTAAAGGGTGGGGGGCGGAGGGTGGTATTCAGAAGAGACCAATGCTTACACTGGACCTCCTCCTACAGGAATCACAATTCCTGGGGTATCAACATTTAAATTAAAAATAACAGTGATTCTACTTCATTCTCTCAACAAATTATTCTGAGTGCCTACTATATGCCAGCATCGCTCTAAGAGTTGAAGATATGAGAATGAACCAAACAGACCCCCCCTTTCAAAAAACTATCCTCACAGATATTATGATTTGATATTATAATGAAGTCGAGCAGGCAGAAAAAGCAAATTAAGTCAGTAAAATATATGACATGTTAAAAAAACTGACAATGTGCTAAGGAGAAAATAAAGCTGAGAAGGGGGATATGAAGTCTCAGGCTGGAGTCAGGTGGCACAGAAGACTTCATGGAAGGTGACACTTAAATCAAGAAGTGAAGGAAGTGAAGGAACAACTCAACTACTTAAGAGAGGAACACACCAGGCAGAGGACACCGCTGGTACAATGGCCCTGAAGCAGAAGCATGCTGGTGTGGCTGGAGCTGAGAAGGAAAGTCAGAAAGGGAAGGGCTTAGGAGGCTAAGTAATAATGAGTTGGGCTTTTGAGTGTGATGGGACACTCCAGAGAACAGAGACGTGACATGATCTGATTTAAAGTTTTATGATAATGATTCTGGCTGCTCTGTTGAGATTAGACTATAGGGGAAAGGGGCAAGATAGCAGTTGAGCCATTCTCAAAATAGTCCAATTGAGAGATGAGGACAATTTGAATGAGAGGAGAGGCAGTATGCAATGGTCAGATTCTGTGTCTATTTTGGAGAACTAACCAGAGACAAAGCATTTGGAAGGTGCAGGGGTGAGAATCTAGAATTTGGTTTTAAGCATTAATGTTTGAGATGAGCATTAGACAGTGGAGGTTCAGGTCAATAATTATATATGCAAGATGAAGGTATATTGGCACACATTCTTAGCTTGTGGGTAGCATTTAAAGCCATGAGAATGACTAACATCACAGATATCAATCGTAGAAAGAAAAGGCAAGAAGCTAAGTAATGACTCCTGGGTCCTCCAGAATTACGAGGTCAGGGAGAAGACAGGCAGCCAAGAAAATAGGGAAGGAATGCAGACTAGTGAGCAAGGAGGAATGACTATAGACTACAGTGTCCAGAGAGTTAAGGGAAGGAAACATTACAAGAAGGGATTAATGGTGTGCATCTAACACTTTGAAGGAACAAGGAAAAGGTTGAGAACTGGTGTTTGGATTCAGCAATGTGGACCTCATTAGTGACCCTGACAGCCTTGAAAGCCAGTTCCAAGTGTCCAGCAGAAGTGGGGTTCATGAGGTTCACCATGGCCTTGAAGCAATGTTTTTCCCATCGTCTCTCCCTTGTCCCAAAAGATAGCTAAATAGTTTGAAGGACTGATAATTCAAGGCACTCTGAATTTTATTTATTTTTATTTTTATTCCCCACTCACAGAATATGAAACACATATATCTTACCTTTCTATGTGGCACATGTTAAGTAAATATTAATTGAATAGAAAAAAAATTGCAGCAGTGAGGAAAAAGTGTGAGCTCTAGGAGAGAACTGAGCATAATGGACAATACTACCTCCTTCAAATGTTTGCTGAGCACTCCCAGTTTTCAGTGGTTTTATGGGCAGCTCCTTTAACTTCCCATCCGCAGCACCACCGTTAGCAGAGTTCACATGCTGTGTCAAGTTGAAGATGGAGAACAGCGGTTGAGAAAGTTATAAAAAAATAAATAAGTAAGTCTGGGGCACCTGGCTGGCTTAGTCAGAAGAACATGCAACTCTTGATCTGAGCGTTTTGAGTTTGAGCCCCTCGTTGGGTGCAGGAATTACTTAAAAATAAACAAATAAACTTTTTAAAAATGTAAATAAACAAAAAAATAAATAAGTCCAATTGTCCTCGCATGCAGGTTCCCACATGGATTTTTTTCAGTGGAAATACAGAAGAGCTCCTTGATCCAGCAAGTGAGAATTGTGGTAGGTGGTGATATCCCACATCGGAACAGCACTTACAGTTCAACTTGGACCTTTACTGTGACTACCCATCTGCCTGTTAGCAAGAACAGTGAGCAGTTCCTTTTTCATTTATGATAAAAATAAAGGAGACTGCCTATCAGTGACATTTTACACTCACAACCCTCTGGGCAAAGTTCTGGTTACCACAGCAAACCCCACTCATGACAGACAGCAGCGAGAAAGCTCATGACATATCAAATAGCCAGAGTTCTGCCTTCCTGCAGGACAGTGTTATATATGCCAGATACACTAATCAGCCCCTACAGCCCTCTCTGCAAATAAAAGCCCAACCTACATTTGTGGGACTTGGCTATTCTTACAACTACTATTTGCCTGAAATAGTAGCTTCTGTCTGATGTTTACTTATTGGGATGCTGACGTAATTCTCAAGATGGAACCGATTTTTTAAAAGGAGGCCCAACACCAGAGAAAGAAACCAATGGCTGCTTTCTCATTCTCCCCACTCTGCAACAGTAGCAGAAGTTTGTTTGAGTCCCACATCTGGCACAGACCTGTCCTTTGGCCTCTTCCATGACTGGCCTGGAGAAATGAACCAGTCTCTTAGCAAGACCCGATACAGAGGGTCTTTCTACAAACCAATCTAAAAATGGAGTCCATGTTCTCACTCTAGGGTCCTACCAACTAGGAAAGAGATGTGGAGGCAGAAATGCCAAACTGAGGAAAATGTTGGTGTGTAAGGAAATGTTGGTGTCCAGGAGGACGAATACTGCAGAGCTTTTAGGAATGCAAAGTTCACCCTTACATAAAGGGCACATAAAGGACATGGATATTTCTCCCCTTCCTCTACAGGTCCAAGGAAAAGAGTTAAAATTGTTAAGTCTCCAGATATCAGAAAAAGTCGTGAGCCTAAATGCCCAAATGGAGAAAAAAGAAATAATGTTTTAGTTTCTCAAACTTAAGCTCCGGGGCCAACTTTTCAGAGAAATAGTACATTTGGAATCCAAGTAAGTATATTTTTCCCTGTGTTCTACCAATCTGTGTCCTGGGTTTATGAGCAAAAAAATGAATCTGAAAACTCAGAGACCTGGGGGGGCTTTAGGGATCGTGGAAATTCCTCCTTCTCAGAGATTCTGTATGGAGTAAGGTTAAGAGCACAGGCTTAGAAGACAGAGAGATCTAGATTCAAATTCTTGCTCCAAGTCTTAATAGATGTGCAATCTCGGGCAAATAATTTAAACTTTTTGAGCCTACTTTTCAGCATCTGCAAAGAAAGGGTAACTGGGAATAGTACTAAATCTGTTCAATGGCTATTTATTGAGCATCTACTGTATACTGGGCACTCTTGTCAGCACTGGAGATACAGTGAATGAGACAAGTCCTTGCTTTGATGAAGCTTGCATTCCAACAGGTAAGGCAACCAATAAAAAAATAAATCAAAACTCTATTTTACACAGAACAGGAGTAATGTCATAGAGTTCCTGCTGAGGGATCATTTTTGATTACATGGTCAGGGAGGAGAGGGCATGTGCAGGTCTGGAGGCAGCCTCCAGGCAGAGGGAAGGCCCTACTCTGGGACAGTCTGGCATATCCCAGAACAGAAAGGATAGTGTGTATGCACAGTGACACTAAAGGTGATGAGTCACAGCAGAGGAGGTCATCTGAGAGGCAGGTTGGGACAAAGGGCCTGGTTGTAGTCAAATGGCAATGAGAAATCCCCAGTTGTAAACTGTTAGATGACATGACATGATTTGTGTTTTTATTTATGTATTTATGTATTTACTTATTTATCTTGAGAGAGAACATGCACACAAACAGTGGGGGGAGGGGCAGAGGGAGAGAGAATCTTAAGCAGGCTCCATGTCCAGCATGGAGCCCCATGCGGGCTCAACTTGGGGCTCAATCTCACAACCCTGAGATCATGACCTGAGCTGAAACCAGGAATCAGACAGTTACCCAGTTGAGCTACCCAGGTGTCACATGATGTGTGTTTTTAAAAAGACCCTTATGGAGGGGCGTCTGGGTGGCTCAGTTGGTAAGCGTCTGCCTTCGGCTCAGGTCATGATCCTGGAGTCCTGGGATAGAGCCCTGCATCAGGCTTCCTGCTCAGGCAGGAAGCCTGCTTCTCCCTCCTCACTCCCCCTGCTTGTATTTCCTCTCTAACTGTGTTTCTCTCTGCTGAATAAATAAATAAAATCTTGACAGGATTCGAGAGTAGTCCCAGGAGGCCCAGACAGAAGACTACTGTGGCAGTTCCAACCAGGTGGGCAGCCACACAGGTGGACGGAGGGCCGCCAGGACTTACAGATTCAGTTGCTGGTGTGAGGAAAAAAGAATGAATATTTCTTGAGGTTTTTGGAATGAGCCTTTAGGTGAATGGTGATGCCATTTACTGATCTGGGAGAAGAAGGAAATAACTAGCCAGAGAGAGAAATACCAGGGTCCTATTTTGATCAAGCTAGGTGTGAAATGCCTGTTGCACACAGCTATGGATGTGTCGAGCTGGTAGTGGGGTGTGTGAGTCTGGAACTCCATGAAGAGATCAAGCCTAGAGACATCAGTTCTGGAGACAGCACATAGATGGTAGGTAAAGCCTTGAGTCAGATAAGATCTCCCTAGGAGAGAGAAAAGCTAGAGAAGAAGACCCAAGGTCAAGTCCTGGGGCAACATCATAAAACACTGACTATTAGTTGTTGTTATTACTTTCAGTACACCAGGAAGGAGAATGTTGGCCGATTATTGCTATAAGCATTGTTTTATCCATCTATCTACCCACGCATCTCACCATCCATTCATATCATAAATGATCACTGAGCACAATAAGAGACAGTAGAGAAAAGAATGTAATAGTAGGTCAAAACATAAGCTCTGGAGCCAGACGACTCTCTTTAAATACCAGCTCCATCTGTAACCTTGGAGAACTTGCTTAACCACATTGTACCACCATTTCTCCATCTGCAAAAGGGAATGTAGTGGTAGAATGGTGTCTCCCCAAAAGACATGTCCATGTCCTAGACCTGCGAATGTGACCTTCTTTGGCAAAAGACTCTTTACAGATGTAATTACATTGAAGATCTCAAGACGAGATCATCTTAGATTATCTGGGTAGCCCTAAGTGACAACGATCTATATAAGAGACACACAAAATACAGACATGCAGACATAAAAGGAGAAGACATGAACACACAGAGAAGAAGATGATGTGAAGACAGAGACATAGATTGGAGTGAAACAGCTACAAGGAATATCAACAGCTACCAGAAGCTGGAAGAGGCAAGGAAGGATTCTCCCTAGGAGCCCCCAGAGGGAGCACGACCCTGCCAACACCTGAATTTCAGACTTTCTGGCCTCCAGAACTATGAGAGAATAAATTTCTGTTGTTTGGCCACCAAGGCTGTGGTAATTTGTTACAACAGCCCCAGGAAATGAATAGGGGAAAAATAACAAGTGTGTGCCTCACTGACTAGTGAGGGGAATTAAATGATAGAACATATGTAAAGCATCTAGAACAGTGCCTGCCAAATAGGGAACATTCAAATGATTTTAAATTTTAAATTTTATCTATGTACTGGACAAATCCAGTTACCATACAAGATCCTGAAAAATGCGGGGAAAGAGAGATCATGTTGAGAGACCTTGAAAATAAAGATGGTACCCAGAAGCTGAGCAGGTAAGGGACCAGAAGGGGGAAGGATACTCAGATGCCACAAATTGCTGAATACCAATCCCAGCACTCCCCAATAAAGAAATCAATAAACCTTACATCTGCTCAGGTTTTTGAAGATGAGCAGTAGGTCCGGAGAAGGGTTAATGCAATTTTTTACAGTATCTTCCTCTGCACGCACCATCTCATTGCCTGCTCTCTCATGAGAACCCATGTTGATGAGGACACTCAGCAGATTTTCTGGGGACAGCTGTCTCTTCCTCTAGCCTAATGATATTGGGAATAACGGTGACCAGGGCAGGCTGGGGGTAGAGAGTGGGCAGTGGCAAACGGTGGAGGAAAATGATGTCAATTTTGTATGCTGAGTGACTTTGTAATAATATTTGCATGGCTGCTTTAGCCTGGGAAGTTAATTTTCTTCACCAAGAGACTCATATAGCACAATCTAGTTTTACTCAAATCTCTATAAAATACACTGGTGCCAAAAGGTGGGTGAGGAGGAATCCAACTGAAACACGGCTGAAAGCAGAAGTTTTATAAGTGTCCATTGAGCAACACACAAAAATGTAGAGTTTATTGACATCTTGCTTTATTAAACTTTGTTCCATTGCCCTCTTCATAAGTAGAGAAAAAAACATTCAAACACTTGAGGAGAGTTAATGATTGCCTGCGTGCAAATGAAGGAGGGTCAGGATGCGGAACCCACTGGGTGTTCAACGTGCAGGTACCAACCTGAGACACTCTGGCTCATCTGAAACACCTGCCTGTCTACTGTCTGGAGAGAGCCTTGGGGAATATTGGAACTGCAGTGGCATCCCAGGATGCGTACGTAGGACAGGCAGCTTCACGTTAGGCATCTGTAAGTGCTGGCCTCTGGTGACAGGGATGAAAAAGCCAGCATTTATTCTACCTGACCCCTAGGTATGCCAAGATCTTGTTAAGAGAGACTGTAGCCAGACTGGGCCCCAAGACAGCAAAGCTCCCAGGTACCTAATCCCCTCCACCTCCTTTCTCTGGATGCCCGGAGTCCTCCCTATAAGGCAGCCTAGTCCTCCCACCATCTCCTGACTGTACCATGATCCAAAACACCCCGTCTCCTACTCTCTGCCCAGCACAACTTTTACTCCCTCAGCAGGCAGGTTTCAGCCAGAGGGTTGACTTTGGATTTGCACAGTATTATGGAGGGCCTCTGTTCATGCCAGGGGTCCTATTCTTCACTGTATATGTGTCTTTACTTTTAGCAAAGCAGATGAGCACTCTTCAGAGGCCAGGACCACCAGAGTATGTATGGCCGATTTAGTGGCAGGAGCAGACTTAGTCTAGTGTATGCAAAGCCAAGTACTGGAACTGCCCAGATGTTGACCAAAAGGAGACCACAAGTGGCTCAGCTCAAATCCAATTCCACCGTTGCTAAAAACTTCAAAGGACACCACCTGGGGATCATTCTTATGATCACCACCTTATGATCATCATCATAAGGGCCACATGTACCATGGAACCCTCCCTCAGGAGGCTCTTAAAACACTGCAGATCTTACCTAAAATGAGCTAAAGAACTTGCAAGTCCTTAGGAGTTTGTGATTTTTTTTTATCCTCGTGTGAATAGCTACACATTTCGGGCTGCTTCCCCACACCCATGCTATTACTTCAGCAAAGGACTGTGACAATAGTGTGTGCTAAACTAGTCCTCTTTGCTGTAAAGTCAGTTCCCCGTGCCTTGCTTCTCCAAAACCTTTTTATGTGTCCTAGAGTGCTTCAAAAACCACAGAAACACTTTAAAACCTAAAAACAAATAATCCAGGAATAACTTAATCAGCCAGATGTTCAATGCTATCTGCTTTCACAGGATTGCTTCATAAAGAGAGCTAATTCTTAAGTTTCTGATTTTCTGCAAGTTAATAGTCCCATCACTGTTCACTCAATGTATTCATGTAGGTAATGCATGCATCAGGGAGCCAGGCGCTCTGAGAACAGGGATTGTTTCCTGGCCCCACTGAGAATGTAGGATGGAGAGGACTCCAGTGGCATCGGAGAGAGGCCACAGCCGGGGCAGGCCTCTTCCCGGAGCTGGAGAGGCTTTAAAGACAAATGTGTCTTCTCACAGTAGTGCCTTAACAGGCCATCTCCAGGCTCAGCTGCCTTCCCGGACCACAAAGGGACTGTTCAATGACTGACTTTGCAAACCGTAAATGCTCCCAGTGTTTTATTGAACACATTTGTAAACAGAATGCAGAGCTCTTGAGATCACAGGCAATCTGAGCCTAAATCCGATGACCTACCTGGCTTCCAGTCTGGCCTCTGCCCAGAACTACAGAACTCGCAGGAAAGGAATTCTTTCCCAATGCTCTCTTTTTCCCATTTCTAGCACATGGATAGTATAAGATCATGAATTCAAAATTTTTAGTTTCCATAAAAGGATCTATCATTGTATATGCGACCTATGCTCAGGCCCAAAGAACAACACAGTCGACGTAAAATAAATAAATAAATCAGGAATAATCAGAAAAATACTTTTACACTCTGCTTTCCTAAAAGAAACACTGTCACATTTTCCCCAATATCACTTAATTTGGCACACATCTAGTGAGTGTTTAGTAAATCAGATTAAGTGCTCCTTTTCCTCTGTTCTTCACTAATAGGGGAGAATATTTAACCTTTGTAAGTATAATCATGATTCATTCATAAAGTCAAGGGTACGCAGATTTTCAATTCCTCTTCACCCACCTGCATCTTACACTATCGCCGCTGAAGACAGCAGTTCTGCAAATCTAGCCACTGCGGATGTGATTCTAGTCCCAACTGTGCTAGAAGGGGGCAAGTTCTGTACTTTCTGGGCCTCAGGCTCCTCCACTGTAGGAATTAGCAAGTCTGAATGCATCACTCCTTCCACAGCACAGAGGAGGGGACTGCAGGACCTCCTTGCTTTGAGCCCTGGCAATTTGACCTTGCATGAGCACTACAGATGTATCCACTGAAACGAGTCAAAAGATAAAAAGGCAGACATCCTAAAAGATTCCTTAACGTGGGGACAGGAAGGTGAGAGGCTGCTCCCAGCAGTCCAGAGCTTTTCATCCAAAGCTGAATGCACGCTTTGGCGGGGTCCGTTAAAAAGTCCTGCTTTGTACACTCACTGGGCTATCACGGAATTTGATAGGAGGCTTTTTCATTCCTCGACACACTAACGGAGGGACCCACTACTTAGTAGCAGACATTGCCATCCAGGGGTTTGCATACTTACCTCAGTACCTTTTGTCATTCCTCCTGAGAGCAACCCTGTCAGGTAGCTATTGTCCCGATCTTGCACAAGAGGAAACCGAGGCTTCAGTGTTTCTAAGGATCTGGCCAGTGAGAAGTTTTCGGCACTGCTAGGACTCCAGCCAAAGCCTCTGACCCCAATTCCAGAAACCTTTCTTTTCCTCTTGGTTGCCTTGGCTGGTGCCAGGCACCAGGTTCAACTCCCCGGCTGCCAGCAGCACTTCTGCCCGGCCCAGCCCCCCCTTGCTCCAGCCCCAGCAGCAGGACCTCTCCTGTGTGACCAAGACGACACTTCCCTCCACTGCACCACGGACTCGGTCTCTGGCACTTCTCCTAACCTCTGTTTCCCACTTATTTTCCCAGGAAGGGAGGTGCCAGCTTTTTTCTTTCCCTGCACCTGTTCCTGTTCACCTCTGGCTTCTTCCCTCCCAAACACCCCTTATCTTGTCTTCCTTCTCTCCCGCTGCTCTTTCCTTTACCACACATGCCTGGGAAGGGCATTTGGGGGACATTCCTGAATAAACCTTCCCACAACACTACCACCTCCTCAAAACACCCTCCAAATAATTTTTAACGGGCACATTTCTGGATCCAGTGTCTATACGCCCAACTTCAATTGTCTTGACAATCACTCTCTCCATCACCCCTTGAACCTGGCTCCCATGACCATCATTGACAGACACTGTTCTCAGTCTTTGTGAAGGCTGGCCCTTCTCAGACATTCCTACCTCTGTCTGGCTGCCTACCGCCCTCAGGGCCTTGCCTGCCACGTCCCCCCTGGTACGATGGAGACACTTCTGAAGGCAGAAGAAAGAGGTTAAAAACTGTCCAGTCTCCAAGTCTGTCTTGTTATAGATTCAGCCTCTCTTTGAGTTTGGTCCTGGCCTTTTGTGGGTTTATCTTCCTTGGGATGCTTCCCCTTGTGACTGTTGAAATAAGAGGGACCTGAGGCCACATTCCAACAGAGACACCTCCCACCCCTCACACACACACACACACACACACACACACACACACACACACACACCATACTCTAAGCTACTTAGACCAATGTGATCTAGGCCAAGGGAGCGTCTGCAGCTCTTGTCCAGCCTACCAGGTCTGGGACAACACTGAGTACAATCAGCTGGTGGGGAGAGGGAAGTCATGGACTGTGGCCTCTGCCTCTCTCCCTGAGGAAGTTAGCAAGCAGCTGGTGGAGGTCTTATGAATAAGATATGGCCCTAAAGAAACAGGCCCAGGGCAGTGTGAGGAGTGTGCCAACAGGCTCTGTAGAGGCAAGTCCAAAGGTAAGACTGCTCAACTTGGGAGAGAGACAGAGAATCACAGAGTTGGTGATCCTTGAGCTGGATCTTGAAGAGTAGGAAGTGGTTCAACAGGAAGACAGGGAAGAAGGGATACTCCAGGACCTCACTCTGCCCATGACCAAACTCAGCAAATCAGCATTGCAGAAGCAGAGAGTACAACAGGTCAGGAGGGCGACAGCTCGTGTGTGTGTGTGTGTGTGTGTGTGTGTGTGTGTGTGTGTGTTAGGGGACAGAGCAGGAAAGAAGTCTGAGGCACATTTGGAATTTATTCTGCATCCTGGGTGCCACTGATGGGTTTCACAAGGAGATGAGACTGACAGGCCTGGGTGACTGAGTAGAAGTGGGAAGAGGGAGGACAGGTCCAGAAGGGTTTCTCCAGGTTGCTGGTCTGCTGAATGTTAAAACTCCAAACTCCCTATTTCAGTCACCTATGTATACACATCCCGAACCTTCAGGTGACCTTTGCTTCTTCTTCACTCCAAAACCAAGTAGTGCCCATTTTTCAAGGCCATGTCTAATGAACTTTTCTTTTCTTCCCAGAGCTTGCTGCCAGACCTCCACATCCTCCTATGCCCATCTTATTACAGTAAACTTCTCACTGAACAGCTCACTTCCCATCTCTCCCAGGTCTGATTCTTTCCGCCAGAGATCAGACTTATCTCCCTAAAGCACAAAGCAACAATTCCTCGCTCAAAAAATCCCAAATATTTCCCTACCAGCTGTAGAACTAAGTTCCCCCAAGACCTCAGGCAGTCTCTTCTTCCATCATTTCCCTGGGGCCACATCCACACTCAGGATCAACCCCTCTGCCCACAGCTTCTCTCAGTTCTCCCCCACAGAGCCTTTCAGATCTCCTCAGTCAAAAGTGACTTCTTTCTCCTCTGTCCTTCTAAAGTGTCTTTATTGGGACCACTCTTCAGGTACCTTATTTATGAGATCAACCCTTCATCCAATAAATACAGGGCACCTGTGACACGCCCCATGCACAGTGGTTTGGGCTGGAGCTGTCAGTAGACTCATCTCACTTCTGACAGACTGAAACTCTGACAGCAAAGGTGGAGTCTCTGCTTATCCCCAGGAACCTCCAAGGCTCATGCAAGGCAAACACAGGTACTCCAAAAATAAAATGGTTGAAATGAATAGAGAAATTACCATAAGTTTCCTTAAATAGTAAACTGCCTTAAGTGCATGCAAAATCAATTTTAATGACAAAGATTTAAAGTATAATTTAATATTTTTCCAGGAGCATACTAACCATGTTAAGGGAAGGTGCATTTATATACTTTCCATGGTTCTGATTCTTCCCTCTCAGCACATCGCCCCACTCCTCCATCTCCCCGTCTGCCCACCCCCCTCTACACACTCACACCACTATGTGGTCATTAGTGGAGCAGCAGTTCTTAGCCCTTCTAATGCAAGAAGGAACTGATGAAGCTAGAACAACCACCTACAGCCAGGGCTGTGTTCTGAGACATTCTATTTTGCTCCCGCAAGTAACCCTCCCACACCACACCTGCCAACCTGGACCTGTTCAACCCCCACCCAGAAGCCCCAGACAGGAAAAGCTGGCCCTGTAGAAACAGCACGCTCCTAGTGTCCAAGTCCAGGACAGGCTGAATGTGCGAGACCCCCGCTGGGGAAGGACTCGCAGCACTGAAGGTCCTGGCGAGCTCTCTCTAGAAGCAGATCCACAGTATCACCCTCTGCACCCCCTCCAGCTTCATCATGCTTTGTCAGGGGAAACACATCCACCCAAAGCACCTAACTCTGGGAGTCAGAGGCCAGGCCAGCTGCAGGAGACAGACCAGCTCCTTCCCCCAGCAGCCCTCCTGCTCCAGTCCCAGTGCAGGATACAGGGCTGCCGCTCTGGAATGCCCTCGTGCCTGCCATTCCAGTCTCGGAGACCAGCCCATGCCAGACCTGTCCTCTTCACACTCCAGTGTCTCTTATCAAGGTCTCTGCATTGATCAGGCCTCTAAGGAAGGCCTTCTGGAAAACTCCAGCCAGGGACCCTGCACCCTCCCCTTACTCAATTTAGCATTTCCAGAAGACAAGCAACCCAAAGACCTAAAACATCAACGCTAACCTGAGAGGGAGAGAGGGGAGAGGAGAGGAGAGAGAGAGAGAAAGAAAGGAACAAGGCCAGGTTTTAGGAGGAACTCGACTTCACAGGGAAACCAGGATTTCCTCATGTGTACATTCCCCATCTCCCCGGGAGATGCCAATACAGCCCCAATGATGTCCTTGCTTTCTGCGCGCCCCCTCCATTCCCTTTACTCGCGCGTCTCTTCCGCGGGCAGAGACCCGGGCGAGAGATGAGGAAGCGCGGGAGCCTGGACCCTAAGGCAATACCTGAGGCCGCAGCACCTGACTACCTCCGCCCTGAAGGAGAGGACCTGGCGACGGCCCCGATACGGGAGACCCAGGGCGCGGGCCCGGGCAGGGTCTCCTGGCCCTGTCCTGAGAGTGCCCAGCCGTGAGCTCGGGTTATCCCGCTGTCACTGGCCCTCTTCCCGCGGCCGCGTCCTGACCGCCCCCGGCCGGATACCAGGGGAGTTTGAGCCGCCCAACAGGGGTTCAGCGCCCCACACCGCCTCCCGGGGGCTGGGATTCCTGCACCGGGGTTTGTCCCTAAACTTTCCCCTGCTCGCTCGGTCTCCGGGTGGGGGGGGGGGTGGTGCCACACCGCCCCTCCCCCGCCCATCCGGAGCCCCGCGTCCCGGCCGCTGCGGGACGGTCGCTTCACCTGCGCGCGGCTCCGCGGAGCCTCCTGCTGCCGCTCCTCGCGCGTCCGGACCCAGGCGCCGCCCCGCGGGTCTCCGCGCTGCCGCCGCCGCCGCCGCTGCTTCCACCGCCCGTGCCGCCGCCGCGCCTGCCCGGAGCTGCGGCGCCGCGGTTCGCCCTCAGCCGCGGGAGGCGCAGTCCCCGGCGCCCGCGGCTCGGCGGGTCCCCGCAGCCGCCACCCCACCGCGTCTCACCGCCCGCGGCCGGCACGCACCGGCGCCCGGAGCCTGCTCCTCTCCCAGCTCTCCCAGCTGCGCGGCGCTGGGGATCCACGGAGCCTCCAGGATGGGCGGGGATTCCCTCCCTCCGGTAGCTTCGAGGGGCGGGAACTCCCCTCCTGGAGTGACAGGGACGGGGGGCGGGGATTCCCCGGCAGGAATGACAGGGTGGGCGGGGATTCCCCCGAGTGAGGCGCACCGCGTGCCGTGTGTCTCCGGGTGAACGCGGAGTCCCGGTGCGCGGTCTTCAGAAACCTGGGGATCCTGGGAGGAAAGGATCCAGGGACATGGCAGCTCAGAATTTCCAGATGGCGGGGCCTGGGGCGCCATCTAGGTGGAAAAAGAGAGAGCTGTGGGACTTGAAGTTGTCTTTGCATAGCGTCGAGAAAAATGTCAATTGTCTTACACAAGCATGGGGTGAGGAGGCCAAAGGAGATGGGCGGGGAGGACTAACCACCCATGCCAAGAAACCTTTGGCCTCTGGTTCTTCTGACACCCAAGTAGATTTAACACTGGTATGGGAATTTCGAGAATTTCGGGGGAACCTCTTGGCACCTCAGAGCTGCTTAATCCCCTAGTTAAACTCCTGACAGAAATCCTCAGAGACGAAGTCTATGGCCCTGGAGTAGTGGTTTTGGTTCCTGGGACAACTAGCCAAGAGCCCCTGCTTGAGTGGACTGTGAGAGCTAATGACAATCGCCCTTGGCCTCATTCCAGGTCAGTCGAGGAACAGAAGCCTCAGGCTTTTTGGATCCTTCAATCCCGTGGATTTTCAGGAAGCCCTTCAAATATTTTTGGTTCTTTTTTTGTCATCCTTGTCATTCTGCCTACCACAGGGAGAGGATGATAAGAACATAATAGAGAGACTGCAAAGCTCTGCAAATTAAGCTCTCTTAAGAGGAAAAAGCTGGTCTTTTTCAAGTGCTAGCAGATAAGAGTTAAAAACATATGAGAAATTACAAAACCTGGGATAATGAATAGTTGAATAATGCTTTTGACATTTTCTGCAGAGCAGTAATTGGAAATCTTTGCTTTGAGTGGGGGGGATGGGAATGGGGTGGGGCAGGGATCTGAAGCAGCTTTCCCCAGCAAGGCAATAAACTCTAGTCTCTCAGAAGAAACAGGCATAAATCACCTGCACAGATTGTGCGGGGCTACCCCAGAGCATCAGAAGCCAGGGGAGTCCCAAGGCATTTTGAGATGGTATTTGTGGCAGGGGTTGGGGGGGGGGGCAGTACTTGGATAACTGTTCTTCAGCTTTTATAATTACCAGGCCATGAGGTCAATGTCTGCACAAATCCAAGCTTCCTATATTATAAACTGTATAATCTCAGGCACCCAGAGCTTCTTTCTTCCTATCTGTAAATAGAGAAAATACTTAACCACCCAGGCTTGTAGGGATTGGCAGTGACACAACTACTCAGCACAGCACTTAGGAGGTGCTCGATGAAATGGCAACCATTACCCAGGAAGGTACCACTGGGGCACCACAGAAAATCCTTCTGGAATCAAACAGTGCTAGTGGTTTCTGTCTGTTTCACAGTCCCAGTCCCATATTCCACCTCTCTCTTCAATCACATGAACCATAAAAAGGCAAAACCTGTCTCCTCAGCCTCTGTACCCAGCACCTATTTCCTTCAGCACCCATTGAAAGTTTTCTGAATAAATGAATATGTAAATGAACTTATCACTCCAACCATAAGCATAAGCTATTCCTTACCCAATGCACCCTCAACTCCTTCATTCCAGCCACGTACTCCTAACCTGCAAATCCTTTCCTCTACCAGAATGACATTCTCACACTTCTGTGTCTGCTGAAATCCCAAAGAGTTAAATGTCACCCATTCTGGGAAGGTGTCTCTGATCACTGGCATCGACATAAGGTTTCTTCTCCACCATTAATCTTTCTGTGAGTTGCTAATATAACCCTTGTCAGGTTGTATTAAGTTGTAGGAATCATAGTGTTCCCTCACACCTTTCCAGTTTGTGAGTTTCTAGAGGAAAGAGAACCTAGATCTTATTATTCGTGTTCTCAAACCTAGCGTGGCCTAGTGCACAACCTGTAAATAACCACTCAGTAAATATTTGCTGAATTAAGATTATTCAATATACAGATATATATGTGTTATATGCAGACATAAATATTATATATAAATGTTATTTATGCATATGTAATATTTTCTCATCTGTCTCCTTCAGACATGGCTCTGCTGACTAGCTTAAAATATTTCTAGTTTCAATCACTTTTCATCCGATATTTTCCAGATAGTTTTTGGCAAGTTCTTGCTGCTAAAAATAGCTCACCTCTCAAGGGGTCAATCAAATGCATGGAAATTTTCTTTTGCCCTTGCAGTCTTGCCAGTTTAGAAAGCTCACAACTGAGGGCATTTATTTTCCAGTGTTTGAAGATCAAAATGTAAATTTTTCCTGCTCCCTTGTTAAATATTTAGTCACAGGTTGGTACTTCTATCCAAGTTGCCATTTTAACTTATTGCTCATAATATACATGATTTGGAGGAAGGGGTTGGACTTAGAAAATCTAAGGCTTAGATAGGGACAAGAGAAGATTAAAATAATGAACCAAGAAAAAGAAATGCATTCTCTGAGGCCCTAATTTGTCAATGATAGGTAAAACAATGGAGCATACCTTAGGGGAGTCAAGGAGATTCCCACGGGCTGCAGCGGCATTTGGTTTCACCCTCTGTGAAGCAGAAACAGCCCCCACCAGGCAGCTCTAACCGAATTGGAAGTTTCATCACCAACTCAGATGAAAAGGTTGCTTCCCATCTTTCCAGCTGCTCTTCCAAGTGTGTTGGGAGGAGAAGGAGTCTTTGTCAACAACTGGCTCAATTCCCTTCCTCCTCCCAGCCTCTGTAGGTTCATTTTCTCTCCAAAACAGATTCTAACTTCCCATTTACCTCGCTAATTAACCTCCCTTTCTTTCCTCTGGAAATTCCTGGCCACTAACTCTTTCATTCAGGAACTCACATTGGAATGAACCATCCCCTGGCCAAGGAAGGGTTTAAGAAGAGCAAATAAGGAGCAATGACAGTAAAGCATCCATATGTTGGATCTTAATTTGGAATGTATTTAAAGATCACCAGGAGATTTGAAAATTCAGATATCCTGCATCAGTCCCTGAGCTTGTCTTTTGTTGAATCTGGAGTACAGCTCTTGTTATAACCTACACCCCGTGATTGTGACTTGGGTGGCCCACAGAACATATTTGAAGAAATACTGAAATAGAGTGACTTTAAAAATGGGAGGGATGGGACACCTGGGTGGCTCAGTTGGTTAAGCGACTGCCTTCAGCTCAGGTCATGATCCTGGAGACCCAGGTTCAAGCCCCACATCAGGCTCCCTGCTCGAGGGAAGCCTGCTTCTCCCTCTCTCACTCCCCCTGCTTGTGCTCCCTCTCTAGCTGTATTTCTCTCTGTCAAATAAATAAATAAAATCTTTAAAAAAAATGGGAGGGAGCCCAAGTTAGATCATACTCTAGTGTTTGGTCATTGTGCTGATAGATTTTATTTTAAACCTTGATGAAAATCCTGTAATGTTTATTCTGTCTCAGACCACATCTTTTATTAGCCAAGACACAAAATGGACCTATATGTGATGTATCCTCTTTTAAAAATACTTGTTTAGGGGAAAGATTTAAGTAACTTTCATCCTGTGTCTATTGAAAAAGATGAGTTTCACTGTGTCCATGGGCATGACATTGGAACTCATGCAAATATGTTTTGTTGTTTTCAGTGTTGTACAATATTATGGCACATGCAGAATTTATGAATTTCTCCTAGGGGACTGCCCCACACAGAATGTACTATCTCTCCTTCTATTTATTTAGGCAGCTAAATCATCCATTATTTTATCTTTGACTCAGCCTTTCATTTATACTATGTAAGCACGGTTGCCAGGGTAATTTTTTTTAATAAAATTTTTGGCAGGAAAAAATGAATTATACACTAGCAAGTATGGACCAGATATTGCTTATTATTTTCACAACTTATATAGATGATTCAATAATTCTGTCCAGTGCTGAATTACCCTATATGCTCAGGGCACCAGTAAAACCAGGCTACTGAAGAGAGAGAGGTTCAGCTTTGATTAACATAGCCAGTACTGTGCTATCAGCATATCTACAGAGAAGAGAAGCTGTGTTAGTTCCACATATGCATAGGTTTTGTTTTCTAGTTGGCCAGTATCTTATTTTGAATTTACACAAGAAACAGGACAAGAGGATCTTCTTGGGGCTTGGGGCTTTGATCATACTTGTACACTTGTAAAAGACATTTTCCTTCCAGAAGTTGGGGAAACTTGTGTTGTCCCCCTGTGGTTCTTCCAATTCCGTCAAATCACCGTGCATCTAAATTGGTAGCCTATTTAGGTAAGATATTTCCTAATTCCTTATTTTGTGCACAACACATTCTCATTCGTAACTCCTATCTCCCCTGCTGATTTTCTCCTTGTTCAGTTCTGCTCTACTTACTTATGAAAAGGCATCATTCTAAGTCAGTCATCTGCTATTTTTACTCCTTCATCAGATACTTCCACTTCCAGATATCTTCTTTTAATAATCTCCAAAAAAGCAATTATAAAAATAAGCATATTACTAGTCGCTCTCGTCTGTTGTTGTTGTTGTTGTTGCTGCTCTTGTTTCCTTTTCTTAATTTTATGTTCACTCCTCATTGTCTCTTTTGTTAATCTCAGCACCTGTCTTTACTGGGACAGCTGAAATGGACACAGAAATAAAAGCCACTTAATGATACCCAGCCTACAAAAGACCTAGGTCTGTGCCGTGTTCTGTGGCCAATCACAGGAACTCAGTTAAGTGTGGGGTTACCTAAGGCAAACTTCTCTCAAGTAGGGATAATGATACCTGCCTCTGAAGATCTCATTAGGATCTCGAGTCCCCAGTGAAGTCAGGGATGCAAAAATACTTGGAAAAATGTAAAGTTCTCTCTAAATGAGAGAAGGTGAGAGCAAGAGTTCTTTGAATGGCAATTTTCAGTTTGTCGCAGAAAATGCATGACTGACATGATGTACATTTTATCTCAGTGTATAGCAAGAATCACCAAAGACAGTAGATAAGGTAGTCGATAAATCATTATTACAACTTATTTGCATGATGTATGAATTAGTGGGCCAAACATAAGAAATGCGTTTTGTTTCTCTGCTGGATTCAGGAGTGATATACTGGTCAATGAAATCCACAGAAAGAAGAAATTTTGACAAACAATACAGTGGACTTGAAAAAAAGCCAGTCATTGTCTACTGGAAAATATATAAGAACAGCTTATCGTTGTTTGTTTTAGCAAATGCTAATAGTGACCTCTTTCTTTCTAATCGCCCATCTGAGTGGGTTCCTCTAAGTTTGCTCTTGAAAAGAGCCCCAGGGATCATGATCTTGGTTGGCCTTTATTTAAGTCACGAGGTTCTTCTCATTTCTGGTTAATAGAAAACCATTAAAAAATATTTAAGTGCTCATTTTCTCTATTTGTTTTTTTTTTTTATGAATCCAGGGAGCAGTGAATCCTCTTTTCTGCTTTACTGTGTACTTATCAACAAAGCAAATAACCTAAATTGCTTTTAAATAATTTGTTTTTCTAACTTAGACAATCAGACCACCTGGAAATAGAGAAGAAACAAAAGAATGAAAACCAACACAAGATGACAAGAGCTCAGAATTCTAGAGCCCAAAGGGGACTCCTTAGGAATCAACTTGCCCTACTTTGGAAATCTGTCCATCATTTTGGAAATGCTAATTCTGCCTATTGAATGTCTGGTTTTCACAATCAAGATGACGCATCTCAGGACGATGGACTCTGAGCATAGAGAGCCTGACTTCAAGGACTGAGGGCATGCGTGTTCCCTTGCCATCAAAGGGTGCACACAGATGTCTGTGTCATGCCAGAGTAGAGGAAATGTTCTCCACACAAGTCAGCAGACCCATAAATTAATTCTTTATGATAAATTCCAAATGTTCCTTAAAGAATTATGTTTCTCTTACTAAAGTCTTTTGAGAATGTACCATCAGTCAGAATGTCATGGGGCTTATCAATATTGTATCTCCAGCATGAATTTGCAAGAAAGTACTTTTAGAAATCAAAAAAGTTCCCAGAAAATGCAATAATACAGAACATCATATAGCAGTTTCCCCAAGTTTGCTTCTCTGGCATGCATATATTTTCCTAACAACGACTCACAATCTATTCCAAAACCGAACATTTTTTTTCCTGGAGCTACTAATTGTAAACCTTTTTCTAAAATTAAAGTGAATGGTCCTGTAGAAACAATGTTATATTAGAAGTTTTTGGTGGGCACACAAAGGCAAACTCAAAATGGGTGAAAGACCTCAACGTGAGGCAGGAATGCATCAAAATCCTGGAAAAGAACATAGGCAGTAACCTCTTTGATATCGGCCACAGCAACTTCGTTCAAGACACGTCTCCAAAGGCAAAGGAGACAAAAGCGAAAATGAACTTCTGGGACTTCATCAAAATAAAAAGCTTCTGTACAGCAAAGGAAACAGTCAACAAAACAAAGAGGCAACCCACAGAATGGGAGAAGATATTTGCAAATGACACTACAGACAAAGGGCTGGTATCCAAGATCT
>PITA01022154.1:0-31026 GCA_004023965.1 Spilogale gracilis | reverse complement strand
TTTTTTTAAAAGAGATTTTATTTATTTATTTGACAGAGAGAAACACAGCCAGAGAGGGAACACAAGCAGAGGGAGTGAGAGAGGGAGAAGCAGGCTTCCCGCCGAGCAGGGAGCCCGATGTGGGGCTCGATCCCGGGTCTCCGGGATCATGACCTGAGCCGAAGGCAGTCGCTTAACCAACTGAGCCACCCAGGTGCCCCTGGAAATAGGGTCTTTAAAGATATAAGGATCCAGCCAGTGGCGACGGGCTCTACTGCTGCTGGCTCTGAATTCCACAGGCGCCATTGCTGCGGCCACTTTTCCAGACGATCACTGATTTCAGGTACACTACCAACTGTGTGTGTAGTTCCCGCTTCTGTCTCAGGCTTTTCAGGGTTTCATGGTGCCCTTGAAGCTCATTTCCATTTTCCTGTTCTCAGCCTGCCCCGTTAACCTTAAATTTCTCAAAATCACCTCAGTTTGGATGACCTCTGGGATGAACTAACTCCCTCTCTTGACACTGACAGTCTCAAAAAAAGCAACCCAGGGGGTGATGACATCCTTCTTCTGTGATACATGAGGAAACAGTGTTACGAACAGGTTAAGTGACTTGGCCAGACTCATTCAGTTAGTCATCACTGAACTGATTTCCTCCCAAAACAGGATCCAGTATTTATGCTGTAAGCAAAACTGGGCTACATCCACAATGTTGTTATTTTATTCATTAACTTTTGACTTCCAACATTCATTTAAAACTAATATTGATTTCTCTAAACATCAACATCTTATTTCAAAACCACTGTTCACAAGGGAGCCTGACTGAGAGCACTGGTCACTCCTGCAGCTGGCTTTGCGGAAATACAGGGAAAACACACATTGCACGGATGCTTAAATAATGCCAAATCCTTTTTGAGAAAAGATTTTCTGCAAAGTCAACCTAAAATAAGAGGGAAATATATCCTGGCTGTTTTGGATGACTCGCTGAAGATAATAGCTCTCATATTTTATCTTAATGATTCTTTCAAATTTTGCATTCTACTCAATAACATATTTGTGCTTGCTTTAGTGTAAATTATTTATATGTTTAAATGCCAATGTTTACACTTAGAGATTATTTTCTACATTTCTTTGTTGATGGATAAAATACTATTGCAGTGGGTTTACAAATTTAAAATACGAAAGAGACAGACAGAACTGAGGAAAGTTCCATGACCCAGAACTATCCCTGGATATTATAGTAAAAAAAATGTGTGTATGGATATTTCTGGAGACCCAGATCACAACCGTATTTTTTTTTAATGATGTATAAGCTTTATTGTAAGAATCACTAAATAAACATGCCCATAATGTTCAAGCCACTGAAGACAATTCAAGATAATGTATGTACACAGCACCGATGCTGGGGCTCATGCGGGTTGTGTATACATTGGAGTCATATGACGGGGCTGACGGCTCTGGGCTCCACTGGGCATTCACTTTTACTACCTGTGGCAGGAGTCATCAAATGACTCTTTAAAGTGAAGAATGATGAATGATGATGTTATTCTTGTCTTTAACAAAGACGTTGTAAACATCGTTCATTTCAATTGAAGTCAGATGCTCAAAACGCTCATCATCCCCACAGCAATTCTCTTATTTCAGCTCTCAGTGTTCTTTTTAGTTGGACTGACTGTGATGTTGTCATGCACAGTGACAACCTTGAGAGTTTCTTCTTGCAACTATTGATCTGTATTACTTAGCTTTAAAAAAAAAAAAAGTACCTTCTAGATAAAGCAGTTCTGTTACACATCCTTTATCACTGAAGACAAAGAAGAATTAACTCATCATATCCAAGGCTGACCCTTGGCTGGATATCTTCATTCTCCCTCTCTGTGAGAAAAATAATCACTGAAGCCTGAGTTAGACCACTGTGGCCCCTCGCTGTACATCTGGGTTTGTGGTTTACCAGATTGAGCTAGGGTTCATGCACATAGTAAGTTTTGAAAGTCACTTCCTATTGTTTTTTAGAAGAAAGATATTCAAATCACTGGACTTTTTTTAAGTAAAAGCTTCCATTTTTACCACTCCACTGAGCACATAGAGAAAAATCAGGAGGCATGCTGTTTGAGGGGGGTATTCCTGGTAAATGATGCAGTGGGTTGCTGGGCCATTCACGATGACTGAAGTCCTTGATGTGGGTCACCACTCCCCAAGTTGGATACGGGCACCTTTTTTTCAGCTTGGCTGCCTCTTTTTGATTCAAAATAGATTTAGTGATGCCTACAGCATGGGCTCTACCAGATATTCTCCAGTTACATGAGCTTTATCTTTTAAAAAGGATTTTTGAAAATGACCTTAAGGTTAACTTTGAAAGCTATTTTATTTGCCTATTTGTACTTTTATTGAATTGCTCCCAGAAAAGTCTTCTATTTTTTTTTTCAATTTGGAAAAATTTCTAGTGATTATTCTTCAGTTGTGCTAAATAGGTTTTAAATGATGCTACAAAAATGAACATAAAGACTATTTTGTCTCAAAGTTTTTTAGCAAAAAGTTTCCCAGGTTTTAGGTTTATCATTCTTCCACAGTAAAAAAAAACCTCATATTTTTAAATAAACATCAAAAATATTTTTATTTTGCTAATGCTTACCACTTAGAAGATAGTGTTATGACTTTATTAAATATCATCTTTATTATGAATCTCTGGAAAATCATCGCTTATGAGATAGTTCTTAATACCTTTAGATTTTCCTAATTTTTGAAAATCTTGTATAAATTCCCAGATTTTGAAGCTTCTGATTAGAACTTTCCGTTTAAGCCAATAATCTCTACACTCATCTCAAAATAGAAAAATCACTACCTTTAAAAGATAAACCAAGAATGACACTATAAAAATAAAAAATGAACATTTTTGGTTATTTTGTGACATTGTAACACTCACTGTAGTGGAAATTATAGCTAAATTTGTGTTCATGTAAACCTATCCAGATGACAGACTGAAATATTTAACTTCCTCATATTTACTTGCCACTTGTTTGTGACTTTCCTAGTGAGAGGCATTCCATATTGCTTCTGAAAGAAGCAAGGACGTTTGTTTTTAATAGTGTCATTTAGAATACCTCTTAGTGGTCACCTTTTTAGCATCCAGAACAAGTTTTGAGAATCAAGAGGGTAGATCTGAAGGTAGCAAGGATTTAATCTGTATCAGTGGAATTAGGAAAAATGAAAAATCCAAGGAGTCTCTTTACCTCAGAAGGTCATATGGCACAGGGCTGACTAGGCTGAAGGGAAGAACAAAAAGTCCAGGGTGGGACAGGGGTGACCCATGTGGATTTAGGGTCAGCATCAGGAAACTCACCAATACTCAGTTTCAAAAAGTCATCAGTATGGCCCATTCCTGTAGACCATCTGTGGCTCTTGGAGGAAGTCACTGGTTTCAGCTCTGTGGGGTGTGCACTTACCATTCACAGCAGCTAGCATATCTTTAAGGAATCTTCCAGCACAGTACTGCTTACCTGTTCTGAAACCTTGTCGAGTCCTGATCAGTCTGTCTTTGTAGATTCATCTTCAGCACCCCAGTTTTTCAGCAGTCGGGAAACGTATAAGCATGCTGGAAATAGAGAGTGAGGTCTTTAACAACGAAGGAAACAGGTGAATTTAGAAGGCCAATACACAGGAGGAGCTCTAAACCCATGAAATCCATCCTCATTACATAAAGCCTTTGACTAAATGTGTCCGTGGCAAGAAGAGTGAACGATGGTGAGTGTGAGTAATCAAACGCAAGAAAGCAAAACAGTGCTTTGTAGGTTATGATACTAGTCTACCAAATAAAAGGCAAGCCTACATGAGAATTCCTTTCAAATTTCCATGTTGCATTTTATTTGGATAGACAACAATTAGCCTTGAGGGCCAGTGATTTTAGCAAAGTCTGATCTTGTCACAGCAGCATTTGGGTTTGTGATGTAAAGAAAATGCTGAGTTTCTAATTATCACAAAAATACTCCGTTTCCTATTTAGTCCTCACATGCTGAAACATTCTGTTCTTTGGGCTTTCATAAAAAAGCAAAAGATTAGCTGACGTGGACAGCATTCTGCTGATTCTGGTGTATGGATACAACAAAACTCTCAAAGACATTATTAACCACCCAACAACAAAACCAAAACAACCTTTACCCTGATTTTGCAATAAAACTAAATGTTTTGGGTGTGTATGCCCAACTTTGTCTGTGGGTTGTCTACCTGTGAGTGTAGCAGCAGATGACATGTAGGTCCCAATTTAAGAAGAACCATTTAGTTTCTTATCATCGGTACAACTTACAGAGAATTCCTAATGGTTAAAGCCATCTTTAAAAAAAAAAAAAAAAAGATTTATTTGTTTATCTTGGAGAGAAAGAGTGGTGGTGGGGGTGGTAAGAGGAAGAGAGTCTTCAAGCAGACTCCCCGCTGAGTGCAACACCAGACTTGATCCCACCACCCTTGAAATCAAGACCTGAGTGGAAACAAAGAGTCTGAGGCTTAACTGCTGGAGCCACCCAGGGGCCCCTTAAAACTATCTTTATAGGTTTCCTGAGAAGAAATACAAGTTTCAGAGAGTTTGGTTTTCTTTTTTCTTTTCTTTTCTTTTCTTTTTTTTTTTTAACTAAGTCATAGACTAAAAACATTAAAATAAATCTCATCTGAAAATGAATCTTACTGGGGCAGTTAATGATTGAGGATGGAAAAATAAATGGATTACATGATCTTTCCAGTTAATAAGTTAAAAGGCAACTTTTCTTGTTTCTTAACCCTGGGCAGACATACCTTATTTGACGTATTCAGCTCCCTGGATACATTAATTCTGCCCATATTTTACTCTTCTATGAAAATGCATCTCCACCAAAGGGGCTCCCTGGTCTCAACTGCCTGGAGGTAACTCTTCTATCCTCTGTTTCTTTGTAGAATGATATTTGGTATTTTTCACATTACTTTTTAATTCAGATTTCACTTATTTATGTGTATGGCTGATTTGTTTTACCAGAGTAAAAGGGACTTCTGAGGACAGGGACAATATATTACCCAATTTTGTATCCTTTCAACACAGAGGACAGCAAGTATTTTCTATAAAGGGCTTGATAGTAAACATTTCAGGGTTTGGGGACCACATGTGGTCTCTGCCTCAAGACTTTATTTCTTTGTAAGTATTCAAAAATGTAAAAATCATTCTTAGCTTCTGAGTTGTACAAAAGCAAATTGTGCATCATATCTGGCCCTCCAACTGCAGTTTTTCAACACCTGCTTTGGAGTATTTTGCAGTGTGTTCAATAGAAAATGGGCAAATATTTGCAAAGGGAATGAGTAACAATAATACGTTATTATTAACAAAGATACTGGATTATTCAACAACATTCCTATTTGACTTAGCTTGCATAAGAAGAATAAACCATTTGTAACTCCCTTAAATTTACCAGGGAATATTTCTCCCCAAAACTGATTAGTCATAAAACAATAGAATTGACATTTTTTACAACTCAATCTTACTTAATTATTATCCTCTTCGATGTGTGGGATGATGGCTATTCAAAAGTCCATACTCTGTGTGCATAAAATCCATAGCCAACAATTTTTAAAATATGAAATAGAGTATTGTAAAGGAACACAGCTTCAATTCAGTGAGTTCTTAAATTATGAATCCATCACTAAATATTTATCAAGTCATTTCTCCCATGGAAGGGAAGCCACATGAGTGCTTCTGCTTAGGAGAAAGGCACAGGAATAAGTCACTCCTCTCCTAACAATAAGATAGAGCCAGGTCATCTTAGAAATCATAACTTTTTTTTTTGAACCTGAGACCTGAGGTATAACCCAGTGAAGATAACTGAATTCCAGAGATGGACAAGCTTGTCTGAGAGAGATGAGAGCCATGAGCTGGTTATACCTTCGGAAGAACAGAGAAGGAAGAGGTGGCTGCCTTAAAGGTGCTTGAAAAGAAATCAGATAAAACAGTAATGCATTTTTTTAAAGGCCAGGTGTGGGCTAGTGTATTCAACCCAGGGGAATGTTTTTGCAAAGCCTGTGAGCTAAGAATGGCTTTTATAGTTTTAAAGGACTGTAAAATAAAAACAAAAGAAGAATATGAGACAGAGACCATATGTAGCCTAAAAAGCCAAATTATTTACTATCTTACAGAAAAAGTTTGCTGACCCTCACACATGAGCATGGAAAGAGACTCTTCTGTTGCACAATTATGCAAAAGCATCTAAAGATGAGGGTGGCACAGGAACACAGCAAAATTCTGTAGCAACAAGAGACCCACATGAAGTAATGTGGCAACCACTGAAGGAATTTGAACTGCTGGTATACTGGGAGTAATAGCAGCAACAAAAAATCCACACTCGGCTTGCCTACCTCACCTAGGTCAACTACTAGCTAGACTGGCTTAAGACCTTCATATTAACCACCTGCTAGGGAAAAAGAAAGGAAAAAAAAGGCAAGGCCATTTCCAGATTTAAAAATTACCTCAGGAACATCTTTTCCTCCTATATGTAATTTCTATATTTCAATTTTTAAAAACTAAGATTTGGAGGAGCAAGATGGCAGAGTAGGAAACCTAGAAATCATCCAGTCTCAGGAGTTCGGCTAGATAAGGTTATCAAACCAGTCGGAACACCTACAGACTCAACATGAGACCGAAGAGAAAAAGAGCAGCAATTCTAGGAACAGAAAAGTAGCCACTTTCTGGAAGATAGGACGAGCTGAGAAGGGAATCGGAGGGGACACGTGGGAAGACAGACGGGGTGGGGGGTGTCTCCCGGCCAGCAGCAGAGCAGCTAAGCAATAAATCAAAACCCTTAGAAGTCCACTCCTTTGAGGGATGATGCCCCAGAGGCTAAAGAAGGTGGGGTGGGTGGACCCCTCGCTGGGACAGTGTGGTCTCAGGACCCACGTGGTCACAGAAGGACCGGGGGTGCCTGAGCCCGGCAGAGCTCCCAGGTATCGGCAGGGGGAAGCCGACCAAGCTGAGGAGGGGGGCTCTCAGCCCGGACTTACCTTAAAGCATGATATCCAAGGTGCAGTCGAGGCACTGCTCTTCGAGCAGGGACCCCACAAGTGGCAAAGCCAGGGAGACCCCCTCCTTCCTCCACCGGGAGGAGCGGCGCTGGAGCACGCTCAGGAATCTGCTGGGTTTGGAGGCTCCAAACAGGGCTGAGCGCCAGAGATAGAAACGCTCGGGCGCAGGCCAGGTGAGCAAGGGAGTGTGGCCGGAGGCCAGGGAGACAGGCGTCACTGACCGCTTTTCTCTGAGGGCGCACGAAGGACTGGGGCCCCAGGCTCCCGGCTCCTCCTGGCCGGAGACCGGGAGGCCACCATCTTTATTCCCAGCCTCCAAAGCTGTACGGAAAGCGATCCGGGAACCAAAGCTACCAAGAGCGAACCTGAGCTGATTGCTCAGCCTGGGCCCTGGCAAGGGCGGGGCACTTCCGCCTGGGGCCGAACCATCTGCGAATCATTGAATAGGCCCCTCCCGGAGAAGGTCTGCAAGGACATCCAGCTGAGACCAAGTTTGCCAATCAATGGAAACTGCGGAACTTCAGGTGAATGCACCATGCAGAATTCATGGCTTTTTCCCATGATTCTTAGTCTTTCAAAGTCAATTTCAAAATCATTTTTTTTAATTTTATTTTTTTCTTCTTCTATTTTTTTAAATTTTTCCCCTTTCCTATTTTAACGTTTTTTTAAAACTATTTTATCTTATCAATATCTTTTTTTTAAAGATTTTATTTATTTATTTGACAGAGAGAAACACAGCGAGAGAGGGAACACAAGCAGGGGGAGTGAGAGAGGGAGAAGCAGGCTTCCCGCCGAGCAGGGAGCCCGATGTGGGACTCGATCCCGGGTCTCCGGGATCATGAGCTGAGCCGAAGGCAGTCGCTTAACCAAGTGAGCCACCCAGGCGCCACTTTATCAATACCTTTTTTAATATTTATTTTAGATTTCATTATTTTAGTCATATTCTATCCCTTCATTGTATTTAAGCTTGTTTTTTTGTATACATATAAGTTTTTCTTTCTTTAAAACTTCTGGATACAGTTTCTTCTAATAGATTAAAAATATACCCAAAATCTAGCACATGACTTTGTTCTAGTCTCCATTCTCATCACATTCTTTCCTCTTTTTTTTTCTTTTTGCAAACAACTTCTTATAAATTCCTTTTTTAGAATCTTTTTAAAATTTTCATCTTTACAGTCATATTTCATCCCTTCATTGTGTATATCCTTATTTTTGAACATACATGTTTTTCTTTCTTTAAAATCTTGGGAGGCAGCTTCTTCTAACAGACCAAAATACACCCAAAATCAAGTGTGTGGCTCTCTTTTAGTCACAAGTCTAATCATATATATAGACAGAGGCAGAGAGATATAGATGGATATAGATAGAGCTATGGATTTTTTTTTCCTTCTTCCCCCAGTTTTGGGTCTCTTCCAATTTGGTTACTGTATATTTTTTCTGGGGTCATCACTACCCTTTTAGTATTTTGGTCTCTCATTCATCTATTCTCACCTGTATAAAATGACAAGGCAGAAAAACTCACCTCAAAAAAAGAAAAAGACCAAGAGGCAGTATCAATGGCTAGGGACCTACAACTCAATAGGGATATTAGTAACATGTTAGAACTAGAGTTCAGAGTGATGACTGTCAAGGTGCTAGCAGGGCTCGAAAAAGCAGGGAAGATATTAGAGAACACTTTTCTGCAGAAATAAAATCCATTTCTGGAGAAATAAAAGAACTAAAATCTTTCAGAATGGATAAAAAAAAAAACAAGACCCACTGATATGCTGTCTCCAAGAAACTCATTTTAGACCCAAGACACCAACAGATTTAAAGTAAGGGGGTGGAAAACAATTTACCATGCTAATGGACATCTAAAGAAAGCTGGGCTGGCAATCCTTATATCAGACAAATTAGATTTTAAGCCAAAGATTATAGTAAGAGATGAGGAAGCACAACTGTACCATACTTAAAGGGTCTGTCCAACAAGAAGATCTAATAGTTCTAAATATCTATGCCCCTAACATGGGAGCAGCCAATTATATAGGCCAATTAATAAATTAATCAAAGAAATAGATGGACAATAATAGTAGGGGACTTTAACACTCTCGTCACTGAAATGGACAGATAATCTAAGCAAAAGATCAACAAGGAAATAAAGGGTTAAATGACATACTGGACCAGATGGACATTAAAGATATATCCAGAGAATTCCATCCTAAAGCAACAGAATACGCATTCTTCTCTAGTGCACATGAAACATTCTCCAGAATAGATCACAAATCAGGTCTCAACTGGTCCAAAGTATTGGGATCATTCCCTGCATATTTTCAGACCACAATGCTTTGAAACTAGAATTTAAGCCACAAGAGCAAAGTTGGAAAGAACTCAGCTACATGGAGGCAGCGCTAGAGAGTACCCTAAGGAATGACTGGGTCAACAAGAAGATTAAAGAAGAACTTAAAAAATTCATGGAGACAAATGAAAATGAGAACACAACTGTTCAAAATCTCTGGGACACAGAAAAGGCAGTCCTGAGAGGAGGGTACATAGCAATACAACCCTTTCTCAAGAAACAAGACAGGTCTCAAGTACACAACCTAACCCTACACCTAAAGGAGCTGGAGAAATAACAGAAAAGAAAGCCTAAAACCAGTAGGAGAAGAGAAATCATAAAGATCAGAGCAGAAATCAATGAAATAGAAACCAAAAGAATAGTAGGACAAATCAACGAAACTAGGAGCTGGTTCTTTGAAAGAATTAACAAGATGGATAAGCCGCTGGCCAGACTTATCCAAAAGAAAAGAGAAAGGACCCTTTTACACGGTTGGTGGGAATGTAAACTGGTACATCCACCCTGGAAAAGAATATGGACATTCCTCAAAAAAGTTGAAAATAGAGCTTTCTATGACTCAGCAATCACATTACTGGGTATTTACCCTAAAGATCCAAATGTAGTGATCCGAAGGGGTACATGCACCTAAATGTTTATAGCAGCAATGTCCACAATAGCCAAACTATGGAAAGAGATGTGCATCAACAGATAAGCAGATAAAGACAAAGTGGTATATATACAATGGGATGCTATGCAGACATCAAAGAGAATGAAATCCTGCCGTTTGCAATAATGTGGATGGAAACAGAGGGTATGATGCTGAGTGAGATAAGTCAATCAGAGAAAGACAATTATCATAGGAACTCTCTGATATGAGGAATTTGAAAGGCAGGGCAGGGGTTCATGTAGGGAAGGAACAATGAAACAAGATGGGACCAGGGATGGAGACAAAGCATAAGAGACTCTTAATCTCAGGAAACAAACTGAGGGTGGTTGGCTGGTGGTGGGGAGGGATAGGGTGGCTGGGTTATGAAAAAATAAAAATTAATAACATCAGAAACAAAGAAAATAAAAACTAAGATTCAAAAAAGAGCAAGGAAAAGTAACATATTTTTAAGTGCTAAAGCAGTCAACAGAATGAGACTGGATGCCCCATATGCTAGAATGATCAAAAAGTTACTTATTAATAAGTGAAATCAACATGTGAAAGTATCCAATTACAAAGATGGCAAACACTCATGAACGAACCTGGAACCAGCAAGGAAACAAACTCCCTCCTGAACCAGGAAAAAAAAAAAAAATTCAGCCCTGCCAATACTTTGATTTTAGCCTGCTAAGACCAGTTTTGAACTCCTGAACTTCCGATGGAAGGTTATCACTTTATGTTGTGTTAAGCACTAGCTTTGTGGTAATTCGTTATAGCAGTAGGAAACTAATATGAATACAGATACAAAGTCTTTGAAAATATTAACAAATCAAATCCAGCAATGTAAAAGAAATGACCAACTACATCATCGCCAAATATAGTTTATAGCAAGAAGGACACGATGATGGTTCAACATTTGAAAATCACTCAAATTCATCATATAGGGACTAAAATAGAAAAAACAAAAAGACCACATGTGCTCACCACATGAGATATATAGAGTGATGAATAATTTTATGTGTCAACTTCGCTAGGTCATGCTATCCAGACACTTGATCAAACACTATCCATTTTTGTGAAGATATTTTTAGATGAGATTAATATTTACCTCAACAGTCCCTGAGTAAAGCAGATCGCATGCCATAAAGCAGGTAGGTCTCATCCAGTCAGTTGAAGACATTAAAAAAAAAAAAAAGACTCGACCACCCCTAACACACACATACACACAAGGAAGAGAGAATTTGGCCCACACACTGACTTTATTTTTTTTTATTTTTTATTTTTTTAAAGATTTTGTTTATTTGACAGCGAGAAACACAGTGAGAGAGGGAACACAAGCAGGGGGGAGTTAGAGAGGGAGAAGCAGGCTTCCCACCGAGCAGGGAGCCCGATGTGGGACTCAATCCCGGGTCTCCGGGATCATGACCTGAGCCGAAGGCAGTCACTTAACCAACTGAGCCACCCAGGCGTCCCATCGCACACTGACTTTAGAGGAGAGCTATGACATCAAATCTTCCCTGGATCCCCAACCTGCTGGTCTATCATGCAGACTTTGGACTTGCCAGCCTCTACAATCACATGAGACAATTCCTTAAAGTAAGTAATTCTCATAGGTAGATGACTGATGTATAGATGATGGCTAGGTCTCCATCCAATAAATGGGTACATATATCCCTATGTCCTTGCAGTTGGTTCTATTTCCCTGGAGAATCCTAACACAATATATACATATAACAGAATCATCATACATTCTTGCAAACTAGAAATAGAAGGGAACTTCCTTAACCAGTAAAAGGCTTCTAAAAACACAAACACTAGCATCATACTTAATGGTGAAAGACTTTTGTTTTCACTGTAAAACTGAGAACAAGTTAAGCATACCTACTCTCAACATCTCTATTCCACATCACATGAGAGGTCTCACCTGTGCAATTAGTTGAGAAAAAGAAATAAATGCCATAATCATATTGGGAAGGAATAAATAAAACTACCTTTTCCCACAGATGATACAGGTGTCTACAGAGAAAATCTCCTCAAATCTACATACAACTGTTTGAATTAATAGGAATGGTTAGAATGTTGTAGGGGTACAAGATCAATATATATAATTCAAGCGTACTTCTATATGGCAGAAATGAACAATTTGAAATTGATATTCGATTTACATTTAAAATGACATGAAATTGCTATTATATATACAATAGCACCAAATCATGAGATACATACAGAGAAATATACTAAGATGTGTGTGTAAAACTAAAAAATATTGATGAGGAAAATTAAAGAGGACCTAAAAAATTGGATGGTATGCCATGATGATTTGAAGACTGAGGACTGTTAAGATGCAAATTCTTCCCTAATTGATCTATAGATTCAATGCAACCCCAATGTATCGGGTTTTTCAGTAGAAATTGACAACATTTTTCTAAGTTCATATGAAACAAAGGTCTACCAAAAGAACTATTTTGGATGGTTTATTCAGTGATAAATCATTACTCATCATAATCAAGACAATGTGGCATTTGTAGAAGATAAATATTTCTATCTGTGAAATAAATAGTCCAGAAGGAAAGCTACACGTACATATACAGTGAATTAACTTTTATAAAGTTGTCAAGGTAATTAAATATAGAAAGGAGAGCTTTTCCATTTAGTTCTACTAGAAACATGAAACATCCAAATGCAAAAAGTGAACCTTAACCTATTCCTTAGATCGTTGAACTAATTTTAAAACTGAAATAAAAGTGCAAGGCAAAGACTGCTTAAATGGAATACACACATCATGAATATGAACAAAAAAAATTGAGAAATTTTAACTCATGATATTTTCAAGTCCTGCCATTAAGAGGGAGAAACAGTCCACAAATTATGAGAAAACATTTGCTAACACATATCTGATAGAAAATTTCCATTAGAATATGTGAAGAATTCTTACAACTCAATAATCAGAAGCTCAATAAAATGAAATAGGTAGAAGATTTGAGCAGATATTTTACCACAAGAGGTATTGATGGCAAATAAGTAAGTAAAAACATGCTTAACATCTAATGGAAAACTTCAGTGAAACACCATTACACACCTACTTGAGCGGGAAAAAATAAAGGCAAACCCACACGCTGGTGTGAATGTGGAGCTGTTAGAACTCATTTCTGGGGAGGATGCAAAATGGCAGACACCTTGGAAAACACTTTTCAATTTCATACGAAATTTAAACATACATTTCCTATACAACTCAGCAGTCCCACTTCTAGGTGTTTACCCCAAAGAAATGAAAACAAATGTCCACAAAATGTATACACAAATACACAAATGTTTATAGCAGCTCTGTTTATAATATCCCCAAACCAGAAACACCCGGATGCCTGTTAACTGCTACCCAGCAATAAAGAGGAATAAACTACTGAAATATGCGACAACATGAGTGAATCCCAAAAGCATTATGCTAGGTAAAAGAAACCAGACCCTCCCCCGCAAAAAAAAGGGCTGTATAATGCATGATTCTCTATATACGACATTCTGGAGAAGACAAAATTTCAGGGACGGAAATCAGATCAAAATGGTTGCCACGGACTGGGAATCAGGCGAGAGCTCTGTCAACAAGCAGGACAGAATTTTTCGTAATGCTGGAAATGTTCTATAGCTTGATGATGGTGATGGCTGTACAGCGATAGTTCTATGACTGCATATATTTACCAAAAGGATTTTCATGTATGCAGGCTCTATTTAAATAAACTTGACTTTTCAAAGGAGGGAAAAGCAGGCTGGGGAGAGTTAAGGATTGGCGTGAAGAGTAGAGACAATTAACTTGGATATTTAGAAATGGGCAAAGTGGTGGGAGGCTTTGCAGCACAAGCAGATGGAGTTAAATGTTCTATTATTGGAAATAAGGAACCATTAGATGTTCTTTAAACAGGATGAGATAACTTCAAAGAAATGTTGCTCTGAATGGAATTTGGGGAGACAACTTGTTTGTCTTCCTTTTTCCTATGAAAGAAACTAACATACATCAATGGTTAATGTATTCAAGGTATTTATTCTATTTTTCTCCATCTTCTAATGCAGTGATTTTCTTTTGTTTTTATTAAATTATTTCATTTTCTTTTCTAAGTTGCATTTGATAGCTCAACTTCTACTTTTTTTTTTTTTAAGATTTTTATTTATTTATTTGAGAGGGAAAGAGAGACAGAGTACAAGCAGGAGGACGGACAGAGGGAGAAGAAGACTCCCTTGCTGAGCAGGGAGCCCGATGCGGGGCTCCATCCCAGGACCCTGGGATCATGACCTGACCCCAAGGCAGATGCCCAATGACTGAGCCACCCAGGTGGCCCTCAACTTCTATCTTCTTAATTTAGTTTATTTTTATTCTTTCGTGTGTACCCATAGTTATAAGTTTTCTCTATGTACTACATTCACTGTATCTCATAACTCTGGCAGGTTTTCATTGCTTCTTGTTTCTAAATATTCTTCAATGTAAAGTTTTAGGTTTCCTCTTTGACTCAATAATAGTGATTCAATAAAATTGCAAAATAACAAGTTTATTGAATTTTTTCTTCCTTTGTATCTAGCTTTTGTTACAGTGAGTCTTTTTTATCATAGTTCAGCAAAATCTGACATTAAAGCTGGACATTAACTTTTTAGAATTCAGTGAAGTTTATTTATGATCTACTAAATGGTCATTTTCGGTTTAGGTATCATGTAGTATAAGGCCTAGAAAGAAGTTTTATCTTGTTTTCAGGGGATGGATTTTGATACATGTCTTTACACCAAAATCTTCGTTTCTTTCTTTTTTAAAATTTTTAAAAGTAATTTCTATACCCAACATGAGGCTGGAACTTGTGACCCCGGTATCAAGAGTCACATGTTCTACTGACTGAGCCAGCCATACGCCCCCAAAATCTCCATTTCTTAATGAAGCTTAAAAAGTTAGAGCAATTTACATTCTCCCAGCCTCCTCACCACACTTAGTACCTCCCAAATGTTGTCACAAGTCATGACCTGAGCAGAAGGCAGATACTTAATGACTGAGCCACCCAGGCACCCCATGAATAAATTTTTTTAGTGAAACATTCACAAATACCATCTTCCTTGAAGAAGAAGAATTTAGTTCAGTTGAATACTACTGGGTCATGCTATTTTTCTTGGAAAGCTTCACAGATTTTTTAAAAATAATATTCCATCCCTAAATATTGCCATGGAGAAGACTGAAACTACTCCAAATGTTATAATTCTCCCTGTCCCCACTTCAGGCCCTTTTTAAAAATTTTACTTAATGTCGGGGCACCTGGGTGGCTCAGTTGGTTGGATGACTGCCTTTGGCTCAGATCATGATCCTGGAGACCCAGGATCGAGTCCCACATCGGGCTCCCTGCTTAGCGGGAAGCCTGCTTCTCCCTATCTCGCTCTCCCTGCTTGTGTTCCCTCTCTGGCTGTGTTTCTCTCTGTCAAATAAATAAAATCTTTAAAAAAAATTTTTTTTTTACTTAATGTCCAGAAGAGTTATTACTATCCTTGAAGTCTGATAACTTCATTTAGACTCAGTGTTGACCATTCTGTACCAGATATGTTCTGGGATACAGTTTTCACTTCTTTTCTTTTATATTTCATTTAGTAATTTGGCTCTCCTATTTTTACTGCTTTCTAATCACTTTGATCTCTATGCTTTTAGTTTCTTTTGCTTGGTATTCTGAAACTTATTCTTTATGTCCCTGTCTTTTATTTTTTAGTATCTACTTATCATGAACACTTCCAACGGTGAGAAGCCAAGAAACCGTTGGGGTGTTCTTGAGATGTGTACACATATATGTTCATTGCTACTCTTCAGCATACCCTGTTTTCATTGGACTGAGCTGACATTGTAGGTGCCTGCATGTGCTTCCTTGCACCTGGTGTCGTGAGACATGTGGAGTCACTGGTCTTCAGTCAGGTTTTCAGTAGGGTGGCCTTACTGGGGAATGGTAAAAGGCTGACAGTCGCATGAGGTGAGGTCTCTATGATCCCACGTGACTTAGGGGGTGGACTTTTCTCTGTAGAAGCATCATGAAATGAAAGAAAGAGTAAAGTTTGGGGACTGCTTAGGAAATTAAATCAAAGTACAAGAAGGATAAGCAGAAAGTGTTCAGAGAGTTACTTATTTGAACTGTTCACAGCAACACAGTAGAGACAGTGGGTAGTTAGTAGGCCGAGCTGCCTTTAGGTAAAAAGCAAAGACCCACTGATTAAGACTCAGGATACCAGGGGTGCCCAGATGGCTCAGTCAGTTTAGCATCTGACTCTTGATTTGGGTTCCAGGCATGGTCTCAGGGTTATGTGATGGAGCCCTGAGTTTGGAGCCATGCTGGGCATGGAGCCTGCTTAAGATTCTCTCTCTCCATCTAATTATGCCCCCTCCCAACCAGCCCCACACACGCTCTTTCTCTAAAAGAAAAAGAAGACTTAAGATATCACAGAAAGCACTGTAATTGCAATGTTTTGTGAATAAGTGTCCCATCAATAATAAGTCAAAAATTTTACAGAAGTATAATTTTTTTGGAGAATCAAACATTCACTAATTTCTTGGATCTTCAAGCCCAAGATTACATAATTTTTTTTTATTATGGTTGACATGTAATGTTACATCAGGCACAGAAAATACACTTCACTTAATAAAAAAACCTTCAAATACTAAATAAATGTATAATTTTGGTAAGAAATAAAAAGGTGAAGGAATGTCAAAGACACTTTCCTAACATTTCTTTATTTCTAGTGATATGAAGTTTGGGAAGCTAAAATTGTCTGTGAACTCATTTCATAAGTAAACAGTGCTCTGTAGCGCAAACTTCATATCTAAATGCTATCATAACAGTCCCTGTTCCCTAACTTTCTTCAACTCTTCCTACTTTGTAGTCCCTTCCTTTTTCCCAACCCTTCCAAATTTCACACACAGATAATGTGTTTAGTCTGCCATGCTAGAAAGTAAGATTGAGATTTCCATGGGCTGAGACTAATAGGGACGCTTGGCTAAGCATCAGATCAAGGCGTTTCAAACCCAGGGTTTCTGGAGTGGAGCCCCCCCCCCCCCGGTGATTTTCTTGGAAACATTTTTTTTTTGGAATTTTTGTATAACCTTGGTGGAGAGAAAGAACACTATTTATCTTATAATTCAGTCACCCAAAATTTGGAGCATCCCCTGAAAACCCCAAATTGAAGTTTTCCTTCTCCCCCCGCATGCTGTACAGAGCAGGCGGGATGAGACAGGCAGGGTAAATAGGAAGTCAGAACCCCTGAGGAGAACAGCAGGCAGGGCAGGCTCATAAAACAGAGGCCGCCCCACCATATGTGGTCATCTGGCAGCCCCATGAATCAGTCACACAAAGACAAGCAACTTTGATCTACTTGAAAGGCTAGAGATGTGAAATATAAACTTGAGTGACCTCTGAACTTTTCAGTTCCAGCAGTTCGCCCTTGTTCCTTGAATATTTTTCTCTCTAAAATCCCATCGTACCACTTCAGATGAACCCATGTGATTTTGTGATTTTCCTATCTCTGTTCTTGGCCATTCAGCAGCATCAGAGGGTGCATTTTCATGTTTGTAAAGATGGGTCTACACACTCTGATATTGAAAAGGGCCCCTGGAAGCCGAGCAGAAGGCCTTTTAACTGGGCTCCTAACTGCCCTCCCTGCTCCTGCCCCGGCCCCTCCACAGATCTTCACTACAGCAGCTGGAGCTAGCCCACCAAATCTCACTCTGAGTGTCTCTCCTCTGCTAAATTCCTCTAATGGCTTCGGAACAAACAGCACGGCTTCCATAGACCCCGTCACCACCTCGCTGATGCTATATTCTGTTTCTTTTTCTCCTTCAGTCAGCCTTCTCTTGTCACCCTGCCCTCACTGAAGTTCCTTAATAGCTCCAGGCACACTGGCTTTGATGCCTTTGGATTTTCTGTTTGCTCTACCTGCCATCTTCTTCCCTAGACACGCACACAACTTGCTCCCTCTCTTTATTCACATTATCAGAGAGATCCTTCCTGATTTCTCTGTTTAAATGGCAGATCTTCCCCTCCAACACTCCTGATCTGCTTTATCATGCTGTATTATTCTCCTTGGTACTTATGCCCACACACACACACACACAAATGCACAAATATGTAAATTTTATCTCTATGTTATGTATACTATGCAAACATGAAGAAAAATATATGTTTACCTACTAACTCTCAAACTGCAATATTTATGTCAGTGAGATTTTTTTTCTGAGTGATTCACTAAGAGCCATCTACTTGAACAGTGCAGGGCACCTAACAGGTGCTCAATAAAATGCATCGAATGAGCCCCAATAATGAGTATTGTTAGAATATACTTTACAATAAGCAAATTCTTTTAAGTTAGAAGATGAGATATAATGAAAAGAGTAGGGATGGGTTTGAAGACAGAGATGCTCTCCCTGGCATAAATGAGCAGAGTCATTCAAATGCCTGGCTGTGGGGAAGAGATAACCACAGCTTCTGGATTTCTCTGTAGCCTGCTCTTAGGCTATTAGTTGCTACTTTCCTTGACCTGGTTTCCTGACATACCTCCCTGTGACTGCAGTGACTTCTTTATTCTCAGTCAACCGGCCAGTTTGTGCTAGAGATTTAAATCTCCCCTCAAGAGGCTCTCGATCCTGAATCCTTACTGGAGACCAGTCCATGAAATGACCCAACATTTCTGTGAGCTCTTTTCATCTGCTTTCTCCTCATTATCTTTTTCTCCCTCAGCTGGTACCACCATCAAACCAGCCGTATGTTAACCAGACTTTTTCTCAACTTCTCCATCTTGAGACCTCGTTTTTAAAAAAGTGCCTCAGGGGCCCCTGGGTGGCTCAGGTCATGATCTCAGGGTCCTGGGATCTGGGTCCACATAGGGCTCTCTGCTCACTAGGGAACTGGCTTCCCCCCTTTTCTCTGCCTGCCTCTCTGCCTACTTGTGATCTCTTTGTCAAATAAATAAATAAAATCTTTTAAAATAAATAAATAGATAGATAAATAAATAAATGTCTCATTTATCTGTATTTTTGTATCACTTTTTTTTTCCTATTTAAGTTTATACTAGACCATTTCTTGAATCTCTTCCAAGTTGAAGCATTTATCCAGAATTCATAATTTTAAAACTTACATTTGATCAACATGACATATAAAAGATAAGCTCTATGACAGACTCAATTCTGATTGTACCAGACTTAAATTCTCTGTTTACAACTGTGCAAATAATTAAAAAAATGCCAACCCTCAAAATCCTGGTATTAATTTTAAAGTCAACTGAAGCCAAAATGTCTCTTTTAAAACCTCAGGTTTTTTTTAAAGAACCAATTAAAAATTCTGGAAAACAGAAGAAAACAAACAGAAGCTAGAGGTTACACATTCTTCTTTCTAATTAAATCAGAAGAAAATTCCTATGCTTCGTGTTATTAAATCTTAATCTACATGTATAGGAAATTGGAGCAATTATCAGAAATGAAGTATATAAAATCTTCATAATTAAGATGGTACTTTTGGACAGATTTCAGCACATGATTGTCAATTAGTACACCTCTAAGCAAGTTCACAATTTGCTGAAGGTAGAGGACACGACCTTGATGGAGCATAGCAGTGTGTGTGTGTGTGTGTGTGTGTGTGTGTGTGTGTGTAGGGGGGTGGAGGTGGGAAGGGGTATCAAGGAAAACTGAAATAAAGAGTATTCAACATATTAACATATTCTGTGATCTGTAAAATATGTGATATGTTTTGATATGACATGTGGAGTTTCACTGTATGTCTGGCCCCCAGATAAAGCAAGCATGTTCGGTTTACACGGCCAGCATGCTCTACGTTACATGCAGCCTAAGGAAGGAATCCTTATGACAAGCAAACTCAGTGCTTACATAGCTATCATAAGAACAAAGGAGAAAACTTAATTTGTTTCTTAAATAATAATAAATGAATTTCTATCTTTCAAATTAAAATGAAAAAATGATATCCTCTAAAATTCTATTGAGTTTATTTTGTGGTCACAATATTTATTTTGAACTTTCAAGAATTCAAGAGGAGCACTGGGTATTTATATTTACTGAAAGAGATTAGTTTATTGGGAAACACTAACAGATAATGATTCTGTGTGTCACATTGCAGCAAAACTCATGCCTGAGAAAAATACAAAAGAAGTACAGAAAGATTTTAAGAAAAATGGCAGATGAAGACACAAGTTATTAATCCAAGAAAAGATTTAACTAACCTACTATGTATGAGATGCCATTTTGACTTTAGTCAAGGCTTCATTCAGGCCTAACCCTGAATACAACAGAAAGGTTAGACGGTAAGGGACAGGATGAAAACTGCACGGAGCTGTGGACTTGGGAGGCCGTCTGAGTTTGATCACAGGCCAGATCTTCTGCTCGTCTGATACAAATCCAGGCCTCAGCGAGTATAACCAGGCTGCTTACAAATCATCACAACTATGGATATTACTTATGCAGCTGGAAGAAGCTACTAAATGAAGTTGGATGAATCAGAAGTAAAGATGTTTGCATCCCTGCCTGAATGACCCAGTGTGGACAACAGCAAGCACAGTGTGAGAGAAATAGGTGGGTCTTAGATGACTACATAAGGTAGTCCAATCAGATCCTGTCCCACCTTTGTTTTAATTGTGAACAAACACCGACACATCATTATCCCAGCTCTGTGGCTTGCATTAGGGCTCACTCTTGGTGTCATACATCCTACGGGTTTGGGCCAATGTATGATAACAATGGACCCATTATTATGATATCATACAAAGTATTTTCACTGCTCTAAAGATACTCCGTGCCCCATCTATTCATCCCTTCCTTCCCACAAGTCCCTGGCAACCAGTGATTTTTTCACTCTCTCCAGTCAAGTACTCTCATCTTTCAACTCTCACCTGTTCCAGAATGTCATATAATTAGATTCAGACAGTATGTACCTCTTTTAGATTGGCTTTTTTCACTTAGTAATATGCATTTAAGTTTCCTCTATGTTTTTTTTGCAACTTGATGGCTCATTTCTTTTTAGCCCTCAATAACATACCATTGTCTGTAGCTACCACGGTTTATTTATTCATTCACCTACTGAAAGATAATTTGTTACTACCAGTTATTAGCGTTTGTGAACAAAGCTGCTATAGATATTTATCCATGGGCAGTTTTTCAGGTACACATAAACTTTCAACTCATTTGGAAAAATGCAAGGAGCTAATAAATTACTGGATCGTGTGGTAAGAGTATGCTTAGGTTTGTAAGAAACTGCCAAGCTATCTTCCAAAGTAACTACCATTTTGCATTCCTTCCAGCAACAAAAAATAGTTCCTGTGGCTCCACTGTTGATGCTTCATGTTTCATCTTATTAGCAGCCATTAGAGAAGGCTTTCAGACAGGAAATGGCATCATGGAAATGATTAGATTTCTATTTAATAAAATAATTTGTACAGCTTAGAAAAAATATATATGTTAATAGTACTGTAGGCACTAAACAAACAAGTGGTAAATAACAGTACAAAGCAGGACAAACAGTCTTCAGACTTTTCTTGATTTAATTACCAAAGAGGACGCTGAGCTAACAATACTGGAGGTTAATGGATGAAACATACATGCATGGGCTTTATCAAAACATTCACAGCAGAAGATTACGCATAGACATCCGTTAGTATTTGATTTTGATTTTTAGTTTGTTGATTCCATATTGTTACCACCTAAGATTTTATGTAAAGTTAAAGACGCTAAGGTATTACAAAATCTTCCTCATCTGCTGTACTACATCAAAGGCCTGTTATTACTCTGTTATTTTATTGTGTTATTTCCCTCCTTTGACTTAACTTGTTTGGGTTGTAATGTAGGTCCCTGAACCTCATTTTCAGCCTTTGGTAGTTAAAAAAGGAAATGCTATTTTATAGAGATCACTTACCCTCAAAACTTATACCAGGCAATAGCCTAAACTGTCTAATCAACACAAGGTGGTTTTAGAGTATTGAGTATTATAATAAAGTCCATTTAAGTTCTTCAAGTTTTGAATTGCCTTGGAGTAAGGTAAGGGTGGACTTATCTATATTTTCTAGTAATTTGCAGTATATCAAGAAATAATAAATACTGTCTGCATATATATAATCTAGGCAGTGAATTACTGAAATGAGAGATTGAGTTCTTTAACCTTACAGAAATACTTGCTTTATTGTGCTTCCTTTCACATCCACTGTATGTCTTTATATTCGTCTCTGTAGGGGAGCTAGCAAGCAGTAGTAAATGTCTATATCTTAAAGGAAATACAGTTACTGCATCAGTTAAGGTCCTACCAGTCTGTGTAAGAACTTAAAACAAAAAGAATGTAATCTGGGTAAGCCAGGGAAGAGCTGGGGAGCTGTAATAGGGGATCTTGAGAAAACCCAGCGATTGAACAAAGAGGAAGCTGATACTGTTCCTTGTTAAAGGCAAGAGTTAATTAACTAGGAGCTGCCAGGGGTTCAAAAATTCCAGGAAGACTATGGAATCATGGAGGGGTTTTGTCATGTGAGAGAAGGAGGAGGACACGGCCTTGTCCAGAGGCTGCTAGAGGTAAAGGACATGAGGGAAAGATGATTAGCCATTCATCTTTGATAAATGGCTCCTTCTGTGCTCATGCTTTCCAGTCCCCTCTGTGTCACCCACTAGCTGAATGCAGGTGGAAGAACCCAACATCAATGGGGCCTGTCATAAACAGCCTACAGAATCAACGTCTCTGAGAGGCAAGGGTGGAAAGAGGACCAACAGTTCAAAGAGCAGCATAACTAAACACTACTTGGAAATGCTAGAAATTTCATACTTTTTCTATACATCTTGAGGCTAAGAAACATTAATTGGCCTGAGTCTGTTCTTTCCTTCAGTTCTATATCCATCATTTGAACAAATAAAGCAAATGATTCCAGTGCCGATAAAACTATCCTTATGGGAACATTTACTTTGGGGTTTGTATTTTGACATTTTTTTTAACTTAAAATTCATGAAGTTTATTTCTGTCTGCTTTCTATATTTAGTTAATTGTAGGATTTTGCAGGCTTTTTAGCATTTTGATAATATTAAAAAAAAGGAAGCTTTAAAATGATAAAATGTTGTCTAAATATGTCTTCCATAATAATTATCAAAGTAATACAAGGTGCTTTTCAGTAATTTATTCTGTAAATGTAAAAATGTCACTAAATTGGAAACGCAATATATGATTCAAGCTACTGATATGCCAATATCCTTTAAAAGATAGCTTGACTGCAGGCCTCCTGCTTTATATTGCTTTTCCATAGATGTGGGCACAGACCTAAAGTTTCCTGCCTCCATCTGTTCAGTGGGCATTATCATTCGATACACAGAAATAAGGTTTAAAAATTTTAACTAGTTAGTCTTTCCAGACTTTAAATGTTTGATCTTTAAATTTAGTTTTTATTCCAACAAACTGCTCTTTCGTGATCATAACACATTTTGGTACCACTGCATATCAGTATAACAAATGGTCCCCCCTCTATATTTTTCCAGAATCTCACTGGTTAATATAATGTCATGTTTCTAACTGGGTTTGGAGAATCGTTCTTGGGTATCCTTAATCTACCCATCTAGTCTATATAGATATATCACCATATATTCTGACTACAGCTCAAAGAAGCTTGAGATCCATTTTACGACTTACAAGGAATCTTCCAAATTAAAATATATATTAATATATATTACAGGCTCTCTTAATATATAGATATGATGATAGGTCTACCCATGATGCCTTGGAAACAAAACAACAGAGATGTTTTTAGTCCTAATCAATACTTTATCTTAGTGATAACAGAATAAGATTGAGATGTATCAAAACTTGTAAAAAGTTAAATGGCATTAATAAGGAGTGCAATAAACACCATTTCTAGAAAAAGGACAAATCCTAAACTGAAGTTTAATGTTTCCATAGTGTACAACAGCCAGTAAAACCACCACATCCTGGTTGGCATGTAGTCTATATTTACCTTATAAACCATCACCAGTAAGATAACTTAACAGTCCTTCCTTGCTTTAGGCATCTGCTGTATTAGGCAGCTTAGGCTGCCACAGCAGAATACCTGAGACTAGGAGCTTAAAACACATTTATTTTGCACAGTCCAGAGGCTGGGAAGTCCAAGATGGAGGTGCCAGCAAGGTAGACTGCATTGAGGCCTCTGCTCTTGGCTGGTAAGCGGCTGCCAACTCCCCATGTGTTCACATGACTTTCTTGTGCATGGGTGAGGAGAAAGAGGAATGTGTCTTCATATAAGCACTAATCCCATCATGAGCACCTCATCCAATGCCCAAAGTTCCCATCTCCAAATATCATCACACTGTGAGGAAGACACTAACATTCCTAACACCTTCTCAGGAACTTTCTGATTATGATTTAGGGTTTGAGCTGAGAATGTGATATACCAGGAATTCAGGCCTACGAAGGACAAGACAGGACAGGCCCACATGCTCAGTATATAGAAGTTAGGCGGGATATTAGGGAGAATTCAAAATAACAAGCCAAGCAGGCCACGCGGCTGAGTCATCCATCTGAATGGGATAAGCCGGAAAAGAGCAACTAGGCAGGTGGGAAGATGTGGGGGGCAGAACTGCCAAGAGCGAAAGTATCCAAAAGGAAGGAAGGATGGTAGGAGGAACCCAAAAAAAGTCTCAAAGCCTCAGGAACAAAACCCTGATCATTTTTTATGGCAATGCAGATGATGTTCTCAGAGGGCCTATCCTACTTAGACATATATCTGGCTTGTCACTGGGACTTGACTACATGGAAAGAATGTTTGAGCTATTATTATAATCAGCATGGCGGTTCTACATTTTAAAAAGTAGATATTAAATAAATTGACCTTGTATTTCATACTTAGCATCTTATTTACTTGGAAAATGTAAGTTTTTCTACCTGAATACGAACAACTCTGGGTAAACTATTCAAAAAAAGAATAAAAGGTTTTGACAGTAAAGTCGAGTCAAGAGGGGCGCCTGGGTGGCTCAGTCCTTAAGCGTCTGCCTTCGGCTCAGGTCATGATCCCAGAGTTCCGGGATCAAGTCCCGCATCGGGCTCCCTGCTCCGGGGGAAGCCTGCTTCTCCCTCTCTCACTCCTCCTGCTTGTGTTCCCTCTCTCCCCGTGTTTCTGTCAAATAAATAAATAAAATCTTTAAGAAAAAAGAAAAAAAGTCGAGTCAAGGGACAGAACAATTAGTAAGATCACGCTATGGAACATACTGCTTGTCCTGACTGCCCCTTCTCAAGATGTCCTTTTGTATCGGTCAGTGTCTCAATTTACAAAACACATCTCCCAAATCACTGTCACCATAAGCACTACAAAGATTTGCTCCTTTCTTCCAATCACAGCCTAAATCTAATGAAAGTCTTGGGAGACACTGCTCTACTTGGTCATTCAGGGATTGAGATTCATTTCACGCAGCCAGCATCTTCTAGAACCTTAGGTCTTTGCTTATATTCTGCATCTGATAAAAGAAGGAGAATTATGCTGAAATCACGTGAATGTCAGGTTTGGACATGGCCTGCATTATTCCCACGAAAACCCAGTTGTATCAACTGTTCCTACCGTGCCAGACAACCGCAAAGTGGCTGCGAATTGGAGTCTAAGTGTGTGTCCAAGGGGCAGAGGCCATCAGAGAATGAGGAGCACAGAGACTGTCCCTGCTATGTCTCTTTAGTTCATCATCTCTCTATATAGCCTCTTCTCCAACAATGGAAAAGCTGTGGAAAAGGAGGTTCACAACAACAAAATCCCAAAACGCAAGTTTTAACAAATATCCCATACTTTCTAAAATATCTGGACCATGTAGTCTTTGTGTGTACAGAGTCAATTTCACATGGTTTGGGGCTTGTTTGTAAACGTATCGCGTGTTCCAAAAATCCTAAGTCTGTTTAATATGAATGGAGAGGATTGTCGCCAGCGAAGTTAAAACAATTCTGGAATAAGCTCAGCATTAGTAGATTTGTTATGATTTGAGGGCTTTAGTTATAGTTCTTCATGGTTGTTTATTTGTTTATCATACAAACATTAAGCTTTCCTGTAAACCTATATTTGAATAATGGAAGCATTAATGCACTGGATTTAAGGAAAAACTTGTCAGTGGCCTTCTGGGAGGAAGCCTTAATGCTACTAACCTTGAATAATACATTAGGGAGGAATCTTTCAAGCAAATTCTTTAGGTTAAAAGTGGGCCATAAGCATAGCTGGCATCCCATGATTTTAGTTTGTATAAGCAGAGAAAAAACAGCCTCTGACCTTATTTAGTTAATCCTCGAACTGTGTTCTCTAATATGGTATCCATTAGCCACATGTAGCTATTTAAATGCAAATTAATAAAAATTAAATAATATCAAAAATTTAGTTCCTCCGTCACTCTAACGGCATGTCAAGTGTTCAACAGTCATATGTAGTGCGGCCACCATATTGGACAGGGAAGACACAGAGCATTTCCTTCAACATTGCTGCTGGATAGCGGCGGTCTAGACACAGCTTGCAGAACCCAGAAGCGTGCGCCGGGAAACAGGGACAAAGAACTCAGATCAGGCAAGGGGATGCTTGCCTGTTACTTATTTCCTCTTTTTTTTTTCCCCATTCATGTACAAATTAGAATCTGTTCCAGTACATTAAAAAAAAAAAAAAAAAATCAGGGCGCCTGGGTGGCTCAGTGGGTTAAAGCCTCTGCCTTTGGCTCAGGTCATGATCTAAGGGTCCTGGGATCAAGGCCCGCGTTGGGCTCTCTGCTCAGCAGGGATTCTGCTTCCTCCTCCCTCTCTGCCTGCCTGTGATCTCTCTCTGTGTCAAATAAATAAATAAAATCTTTTTAAAAAAAAATCAGGCTTATTTATTGGGTGTTCACTTTGATGACTGGAGGAGGATGGCTAGTTCATGGGCGACTTTTACTTATTCCTTGCCCTAGCATAAAGACTGTTGAAGCTTTTCAGAAGAATGCATTCTGTTCGGTGTGAATGAGCATAATAAATTAAGTGCATAGCAATCTGACCTATAATACTTAAAACAGCAAAATATGTCGGTAGGCTTTTGACAGGAAAGCCAATCAAAGAGGCCACTAGAACTTTCTCTTTTCTCTTCTCATCCTTTCTATCCACTTTCTCACATCCCTTTTTTTTTTCTTTCTTTCTTTTTTTGGTTCCTGGAACATTCCAGTGGGTTTTTTTGTTTTGTTTTTTGTTTTTTGTTGTTTTTTTTTACAAGCTAACAAGTTTGATGTGGCCCTGTGTCTTATTCCCTTCCAGGCTTGCAGCTGTTTTGGCAACAGAAGAAAAAATCCCCATAACAAATCAAATAAAAGCCCTTTCTGTGAAGAGGAATTGAAAACAGCAGGCCTCAAAGAGGACTGCACATGAGCTGCCTTGTTCTGGCTTTCAACACAACTCCAATCAGAAACACATTACCATAATCTGAAACAGCCCACTGCTAACGCAAGACAGATGGTGGGTAATAACCCATGCATCATTAATAAATAAATTCCAGAATTAAAGGCTTTACAAAGTATGACAACATTATCTGGGCACAACTGCTGCCCCTCTCCCACCCCCGACATCATTTCGGTGTGTTCTGGGCTGTGCTGGGTTTTTTTTTTTTTTTTTCGCCCTCCAACGCCACAGATCTGAAGGGAGTTAAAACACAGCACAAGTTTTCACCAGATGAAAGCTATCTCAGTGTACAGGACAGGTCTGAAACTCCATAAGGGAAAAATAAAATAGCTGCCAAAATGTAATCGCTCCCATGTTCTGCCGTTGGATCAGCCCACGGCAATTTATTCCACTGCCCTCCTCCGTGGGCCTCACCCTTTCTGGTCTGCCTTGGTGCCTGCATCGCAGTGCACACTTCAAGCAAGAATCTTGGCATCGGCTTTGCCACAAAGCTGAAAGATATATGTGTGACTTCTCAGCTTTCCTTTTGCAAACGATACCATCTGTCTCTTCTCCCCCAGATCCCCCCCCACCAAGTGAGGAGGAAAAAACAATCTTTGATCAGATTGAAAAAAATGAGAGAGGGGAGTGGAGAGATAGAGACAGAGACAGAGACAGGGAGGGAGAGAGTGTTAACTCTATCAAAGTTGGAAACTGGAAAAAAAAAAAAAAGACATTCATCAGATGCCCAAAGACACCAGTTATTTTGCTTTATTTTGTTTGTTCAATGGGATAATGTTATTCCAACAGGATGTGAGAAATGTAGGAATGTAATAGAGGGCTGAGCAGGCCTCTGGGTGATCATCTCTGGGGTTCCCTGGGGCTCTGCAGCATTTCTACAAAGCTGAGGCTGCTACTATCTATGCATACTATCCTGAGTCAAAAAACAAGCATGGTGCTGGCCATAAATTCCAGAGAAATATAACCTACAGGAGACCAAATATCCAGTATGATTCCCCCATACATGAAATTACATGTTCTTCCCCAACAATGGGCAATTTAAGCATTTTTGTCAAACCTACCAGTCTTATGTCTTTAAGGAAAGAGATCAACTATTTGGCAGGGAGAGAAAATACAGGACTTTCAAAATTGGCTAATCCCAGATTAGCAGAAGGCCAAGTGGAAGTACCTCCACGGCATCATTCAATGACCCAGGTGGTCAGTCATGTGGACGTGATTTACAGTCTGTGAGCACAGAGTTGCTTCTCCCAGCCATTTTGGGGGTGGGGGGGTGGAATGGAATCTCTCCTTGGAACAGTTGTCCCATTTCTTTTGACACACAGAGGGCTTTCCTTCCATTTAGATGCATGCATGTGATGTGTGCAAAGTCTGAAAGACTTTCCTGATTAACATCTAAATCCTTTGCCTCTCTCTCCTCCTCTTTCCCAAACTTAAATCAATATTTTTATGTGTACATATGTATCTACTTTCTCTTCATTGACTGTATGTTTATCTTATTTCCTCCATTAAATTGTGAGATTCCTAAGGGTAAAAACCACGTCTAATCTATGCTCTAAATTCCCCTTAGCACCCGCTACAGGATGCCCCACTCAAGTGGAATGAAATCACAATTCAGAGAGAAATACCAGGGCCCCCGGCAGCGCAGACTTGGATGGACAGGGTCCATGACTTCCAGGTGAGGAGGTGATTGTGTTCCAAGGCAGCTTTTCTTTGAGCTCTTTCCAGCTTTCTCTGGGAACAGCTGCTGAGGGATGGTCAGACGGAGCTAAGTTAAGCTTTAATTGGTTCCTGAAGTATACAATTTCCTTCCTGATCTGAACATGATGGAGAGAATTTTAAATGGACTCTGATATTAAATCAGTAGACAGAGAATGGAGGGGGAAAAAAGTCCTATCAATCAAAAGACTTTCTAAAACTGGCATATCCTATAAAAGTAAGGATTACTTCCAAAAAATCTTGGTCTGTCACCAACTCTATAATTTCTGATATCACATTTGATAGTGTCTCTCTTCTATCTTGTGGTAATTCCTAAGCAGGATGATTTAGTAAACTATCTTTTCTTCTTCATCATCATCAACCAAGTCAAATAAACTTCTATCTACTTATTTTGAAGTCTGGTCTATGGTTTGAAGTTGAGTAACCAGATTTAGCCCCTGTTCCAAGGAGTTTTAAATCTATTGGGCACAAAACATCCTAACCAGAAACAAACAAACAAACAAACAAAAACAATACTATTTGCACATTCGTTCTATTGTTTGGGTTGTCGTTTGCACGTAGCAGAGAGCAAAATACGCCATTAAACTTAGAGAGGAAAAATTACTTCCTTCCTTTTTTGATAGTCAAGGAAGTTTTTTTCCAGATGCCTGGGTGGCTCAGTCGGTTAAGCTTCTGCCTTCGGCTCAAGTCATAATTCCAGGGCCCTGGAATCGAGTCCCACATCAGGCTCTCTGCTCAGTGGCGACCCTGCTTCTCCCTCTGCCTGCCACTTTCTCTCTCTCGTTCTCTGACAAATAAATACAATCTTAAAAAAAAAAGACAGAAAGAAAAGAAAGTCTTTGTCTAGGAAATTAAGGGGCAGTTCAATAATTAATGAATATTTATGTGTGCCAGGCACTACTTGGGGTACAACAATAACCAGATATTGAAGTGAACAGAGTAGAAGAAATCCATCAGAACAAGTGGGCTGGCTGGACAAAGAAGTTTTACTTTGATGAATCCAGGGAGGAGGCAGAGGATAGATAGGCACTCTGTGAGACCAGGTAGAGGAACCGAGAACAGAAAATGGCCTATATGCCTGGACTAGTCCAATGAAGAAACTGCATAATCAGCACAATACACACCTAGAGATGGACAGGGATGGGATCTGTCACCTCTCTGAGAAAACTCCAGCCACATATGAATAGCTATTCATTTTTCTGTATGTCTGCCTCTAGAGCACATGGTTCAATTTAATGAATATTGGCGAAGTTTCTAGTGCCTCATTTTTTTCTTACCTGTAAAATGCAGGAAAATTCAATACACCAAAGGTTATTTTGAGGATTAAATAAAATAGTATATGTAAAGATATATTTTATATGTTCCTAAAATAGCACTCCATAAATTTGAACTGTTATTTTTAGTAAAAGTCATGCCCTCAGCTAAACACCCTAGGTACAAAATAGCTCATTTTCTTTGAAATCTGGAAGCTAAAGCACTAGGGCTAAGATCAATGCATGAAAGTAATCTTTGTAGTAGTGATGGTAAGTTATGTGGATGCATTCATTCAGTTATTTATTGATGCCTGCTCTGGCCTAGAAGAAAGAGAGAAGGTCTCCACTCTTGTTGACTTTACAGTTTAGTGGGAAAAAGAGAGATTACTAAAGATTTGCAGAAATTAAAGTCAAGTTGTAATTGCATATGTGTACCATAAGGAAATATGTTTCAAGAAGAGTATTTAGTTGTTTCTAAGTATGCAAAGTGGCCAAGTTACTATCCCTTGGATCAGTGACTTGTCAACAATGATGGATTCTTTTAAGAGCTAAATCCGAAAAAAAAGTGTGGAAGTTGAATCAAATGGGCTGAAGATGAGGAAGAGGTAAAGTGAAGACCCTGATTCTGCTTGCTATATACTTTTAAGAGTTAAGATAGGGTCATGCCCAGAGTGTTATTGGACATCTGGGGAAGGAGGG
>PITA01022153.1:0-31010 GCA_004023965.1 Spilogale gracilis | reverse complement strand
ACTTGGAAAATCAAATAATTTTTCAAAGTGCAAAAGAACTGAAATTACAACAGGGCTCCAGGTAATGAAAGACCTGCTACCTTGTTCCTTATATGATCTTCCTTTTGCAGGCAGCTTGGGGTGGGGGATTACTGATGTCCCGGAAGCACAAATGGAAACTGAGCGGCGTGGAGAGGTACACCCACTTTTCTTGTTAACCATGTAAAGTGTGAACGCTAAATGTGAAAAGCAAGTTACATACAATTTCCAGGCAGTCTTGGAACACAGGTGAGCCCATTCTCTGCATCTCTCTCTCTTTGTGTGCCTTGACCCATGTGGTCATAGACCTGTGAATATTAGGAGTAAATAACAAAAATATATCAAATCCTCTATCCAGTGGCCCACGCAGAATGCTTCTCAAATAGATTCCTACCTGGAGTCCATGGTTGGCCAGAGGACTCAGGAATGACCTTCCTACAGTCTCTGAACCAAGTTCCAAAATTATTTAGAACCTGTTGGCAGGTCATAGTTTCCTAGGGAGAAGATGTATAGCTTTCATATTTCCTAAAAGGATAATAATATCCACTGCTGTAAGCAAACCAACAAATTACTTTACACCTTATAATTTATCAGCGTTGAAAGCATGGGTTTGGGGTTTAATGCAGCCAGTTGAAGGCAAGACATCCTTGTGAGGATGTCACTTCATGCTTTCAGTCCCGTGATAATTTTCTTTTTCACAGGGCTCTGACGGATGCCATAAAGCAGCTTTTTTTCCCCCAGAGACTAAGCAGTAGATGGTTGAGAAAAACTTCCAAGCCTAAAAGAGGTGATATTTGATTAGTGTAAAACATATTCAGGTCTCAAGAGAAAAGGGAAGAAGATTATAGAATGCAAAATCAGCCTCGGACTTTGCTGACCGCGCACAGAGGAAGCTTAGCAGCCCCAGTTCTAACACGACACCCTGGAGGTCAGCAGCAGTGGTAAGCTCTGACCCTCCAGGCAACTAAGAAAGCCTGAGCTTGTCCCAGCTGCCAAGGGCCCACCAGGCCCTGCCGAGTAGCCAGATGCTGCTCAGGAAGGGTTTCCCAGTGGCTCTGCTGCTAAACATCTTGGCACAGTTTCTGCTCCGGGATGAGGCAAAGGCCGATGGAGCGGGGGAGCACCTGTCAGCACCGGGGCCACACAGCCAGCCCGGGATGGATGTGCATGGTGGGCTCTGAGATGCCCAGGCCTGCTCACATGCAGAGAACCCGAGGGGCAGGGGTCACCGAGGCAGAGTCAGGGGCAAACTGCCTCGCCTGTGGAAGACTCCAGAGACCAGCTGAGGCCCAAGTCAGCAGGGTAGCTGTCCCTGAGTCTGCCAGTTGGGGTCAGTGGCTGGCAGGGAGCACCCCCCCGACCCCCGCGGGCCCTGATGGCAGGCTCCCAGTCTTTGCCTCTGCCTCTGGTCCTCTGGGGCTTCTCCCAACCCAATTCCTTTTTGCCATGAGGATCTCTATGAAACCAGACACTTAGGAGAAGGCAATGTACTACACAGGAAGAGACATGGAGGGGAAAAAAAGAATAGCTTGGAAGGTGCCTGCTCAGAATATCAGAGCAAAAACGCATTCTCGTGCTTTTGAGAGAGAGGTGGCCTGTCCATGGTACTTATTCTTCTTTAGTTTCTTTCTGACTGGCACAAAAATTAAGTGTCTGTTATTGTACCTTTAATGCCACCTGGGCCTCTGAGTCCTGAAAGCCAGTGTGTCCTCCACTGGTGATGACTTAAAAGCTCACTAAATTACCCACCCTGAGCCTTGGAAAAATAAACACCCACACACTTTTGTACTAAAGACTATTATTTCAGAGCACAGCTTAGAACATTCACCATGGAACACAGAGTCTGTTCCAATTGCCACAATTCTGAAACTGTACTGTAACTGAATATACAAAGTAGAAGAGCCAAAGATGAAGTCCCCAGAAATGGGGGACTGCCACCTATGTGCCCAGGACTACCTGTTTTGCTGACCTATTAGCAAAAGGCACACCGTCTTTGCTGAATAAGGTTGTAGAACCAGTGGAAACCCCCGGGCATAATGGGCCTGGGCATTAGTTAAGTGACAAAAATTTGTCTCACTTGGGGGTAAACGTTTTCCCAGGAATTCGCTCTAAAGGGGAGGAAATTGGTGGTCACTTCTTGTCCCCAGATCAAGAGGGGCCCCCATGCCCAGAGTGCTATCCTTGTAACAAAATGGCACAAGTAACCAGAGCCTACCAAGCATCCCCTGCTACCAAATTCTCAGTAAGCAGCTTTCATCCTTGCTAACACTATCGAATTTTCTAGAGATGGCAGCGCTGAGAGGGTGTGCCAAGGGCACCCTAACACTGCCAAGTATGCTTTGTGCGTTGTCAACTGTCTCCTTTAATCCCCTCCCACAGCAGGCTGCTGCTTGCCTGCCATCTCCCCTTGTGGTCGCCCCCTCTGAAGGCTTCAAAGCCCAGCTGAAGTTCCTGGAACAACTTCAGCCATATTACCAATCACCACCCTCACTCCTGCCCCGAGAGCCGGAGCTTTAGAAATTCAGTTCAGGAGTGACTGAACCTCTGCCCTATGCAAGGTGCAGCACCAGGCCCAGTGAGGGGCATAGAGACGAATATGGCATGAAGCTTATTTTCAAAGGGCTCAGAATCTGGTAGGAAAGAGTGAGAGCCATTTGATGGCTTAAACTTCAAGGCAGAGGAAGTAAAGGCTCAAGAGACAGATAAGCGAGCTGACTGGCAAGCGCAGAGAAAGGGATGATTCCTGCTCAACGGGGTCACTCAAGGAAGGCTTCATGCGGGGGTGGGCATTGGTGCTGCCTCCGACCTCAGAAGTGGAAGATGGACATTCAAGGGGAAGAGCAAGGTCACAGAGATTTGGAAGGGTCCTTGGAGGAAGTCCAGATAAATTTGGAGGGACACTGAAGGACTCATGGCAGTGACTAGGAATCTCGTGGAGTGTCCACAAGTGTCGTGCAGGGAGTCTCAATGGAGGGCCTGCCCACAGGGCCAAGTCAGGATCCACGTAAATCCCTGAGCTGAGAGTCCCTGCTGTTGGAGCCACCCTTCTGCATGGAAAGCATTATATTTCTCAGATTGGGAGGGAGGAATGAAAGCCTTCTCATAGCAGCCATGGGGGGGCGGTGAGGAGGTGGGGGGAGGTGAGATGAGTCATATGAGCTCACCTGCCCTCTGGTGAGACAGCTCTGGATTCAGAGGAGATGGAAGCCAGGGACCTCATAGAAGCCACTGAGCTCTCAAGAATGTCCAGGTGCGGGGTAGTGGTGGTGGGAGAAGCGAAGGGTGCAAACCAGGATGGTAGTGGCAGGAGGGAAATAGGGAGTGGATGAACCCAGCTGAGTGGCTTTTCCATGCAACAGGGCAAACCATCACAGGGACCTGTTCCTCTACGGGACCACGTGTAATTCAAAGAACCGGTGCTTCTGTTCACCTCCTTTGCTTCTGAAACATTCTGTGTGGATATATAGCTAAGTTGCTCTCTAGTTACACAAAGAGCTTTGTATATTACAGAATGTTTAGACACCCTTTATATATAATACTTTCCTTTGACTTATTTTCTAATATATTAAGAAAATTCCAGAGACTTTACACCTTGACAGACAAACTAGAAGGGAAAGGGGTGGTATCTGGAGAGCAGGAAGAAGGAAATGCTACTAACCCGCTGAGGTTTGAGAGCTGGATGTGTGGGAGGAAGCCAGTGGGAGACACTGAGGCACAGAATAAGCAAGAAAGAACAGATCTGGAAGGATGAGGAGGGAGTTAATGAGTTTGTATGGGGTCTGCTAAGTTTGAGGTGCACATGAGAGCACAAGGACATGTCTTAAAACAGCCCTCAGGGAGTCAGCTTTATGTAACTTACAGTACATCAAAGAAGCCACATGATTGAACCACACAGCAAAACATTTTGAAATGAGCCTGGAGCTATTTTTCATAAATTGCCAACATTTCTCAGACAAACTAAGGCCATGCCACTGAATCCCTCTGCAGCTTTTTGCCGTGTTTATGAGGCAGCCCCTCTGTAAGACAGGCAGGACAGGGAACTCAGTGACGGGTAGTCGCGGGGCTCGGCAGGGTCTACTCTAGAAGGTCAAGTTGGCCATTGCATCGAAACAAACACCTCCAGTCAGAGAAACGAACAGTTATTTTCTTCCCCATCAGGTGTCATTTCTGACAAAGCTGAGTTTTATCAGGATTAGGCACGGAGCTGTAGAATATTCTAGAAGCAGTATATATGTACTCAATGTCACAAAGTGTGTAAATGATAGAATTGAAGTCAGTAGCAGGAGCCAACCTTATTTAATGCTTACTGTGAATCAGAAGATGAGCTGGCCTATTCACTGTTTCAGATGAGATTCCCCAGGTCAATAAGCATTCTCCAACTGACTCCCACCATTCATCAGCTAGAAGAATGGGATCTTTCCTAGCTTCTCATTTCTTCCCAAGGTTCTTGTACCTTGAGTGCTGGGAACAGGTGAGCCCAAGTCTGTTGTTCAGTCTCAGGAGGGGCAGTGATCTGCAGCACTTTGGAGACAGCTGCCACGGGCTGCTCTACTTCCTCTCCTCCTGTGTCTGTTTATACCGAGGTCACATGCATGATTCTCATCCTCCAGGATCCCTTAGGCTCTTGGAAGACATGCACAGGGGCTCACCTTACCTGATAAATATGTCAAGTGAGCAATGGGAACTCACTCATGGAGGGGACACTTGCTTTCCCTGGGAGCTGTTTGGAGCAGTTCAGTGGGAGTGAGGGAGAGAAGCTGAATGAAGTTGAAGAAGTCTGCAGAGAAAATAACACTTGATCTGGACCTTAAGAATAAGTAAGATTTAACCAAGCGAAACAAAGAGAGATGACATTCCAGGAACAGGAAATAGCATTAAGAGACCCAGGAGCATAAGAATAGAATTTTCTGAGAATAAAAAATAATCTGCTGTGATGAAAATGGTATAATGAAAAATGAAAATGGGTATGGAATAGAGCAAGGACACAAGCCTGAACACGTGGCGTGTGCTCACCCTTGATGGCATTATTATTATTATTATTATTATTATTATTATTATTATTACAAGAATCTGACACAGAGCTATGCTTTAGACTTTTCAAATAGCATATATCCCTGACCATCTCTATTACTGATGGGAGAGCATTGTAATTATCAAGTGTGTCTGGACAAAATAGATTGGAAACTGCTCTAGAAGCCATACTGTGGATTCCAAGAAACAAACTGAGGGTTTTAGAGGGGAGGGGGTTAAGGGGATGGGTGAGCCTAGTGGTGGATATTAAGGAGGACACGTATTGCATGAAGCACTGAGAGTTGTAGAGAAACAATGAATCCTGGAACACTGCATCAAAAACTAATGATGTATTTTATGGTTATTAACATAACACAGTAAAAAATACAATAAATACAAAAAAGAAGAAGAAGAAGCCATAGCATACCCCACTTGTGGTCTAGAAGGATGTGTCTGGGTCAGAGAAGAGATGGAAATGGGATGAGCTAGAAGCTATTATGAAAAGACTGATGTGAAAAATGTACTGATCATTTGAAGAAGAAGAAGGAAAAGATGGGTGAGAAGAACAAAATTAAGCAGGGAAATAAGCCATCACTCTAAGCTCCGGGCCACTATGGTAGTGCCTCCAGGAACAATAGACGCACGCGAGGACAGCCCCTTCAACTGCTTGGGGCCCTCCTCCTTGGCCACCAAATTCAGGACGTGGGAGTGGATGATCCTAGTTACTCAAAGGGACTCTCAGACCACATGAAAGCTGGCCAAATTCCTCCATGGAAGCTAAGGAGGAGACACATGAACATGCCCGCCCTCGCCTACTCTGTCTATAGACAAAGAAACGCGTCCATGGCCTGTTTTGTACATTTAGTGTGAGAAACAGTGCTTAGAACCTCAAAGCTCTGTTATCTTGGTACAGGACCTTGTGGTCTAAGGCCGTCATAGGTGCCACCCTCTTAACTCCATTTCTTTTCTTTAGGGCCAACTCTGTGACATGGAATCCCCACAAGATGATGGGCGTCCCTTTACAATGCTCAGCTCTCCTGGTTAGAGAAGAGGTATGTCTTTCCTGATTCATGGCCCAGTCCTTCAGCGGAGTTTGGTAGAGTAGATGTATGTCGTGGCAGAATCCGAATACAGGATGATTCACAGGCTAGAACAGTGAGCCATATCCAAAAAGGGGGAAATTGTTCATGAGGATAATTATGAAGTCCTGCTCTTATTTCCACGTATAGGATGGTTCTATTTTGAGTCGACAAGACAGTCATGTTTCATTCGTGGCTAAATTGTACTGTGGAGGAGGGGCGGGTCTGGCTTACTTTATTTAGCATAATGTTTGCAAGGTTCATTTATGTCATAGCACGTACCCAAATTTCATTCCTTTTGTGGATGAACAATATTCCACAGTTTGTTTATCCATTCATCCTTCAGTGGACATTTGGGTTAATTCTGCTTTTTGCTGTTATGAATAGAGCTACTCTGAGCATTTATATATGATTATTTGTTTGACTATCTGTTTTCAAATGATGGATCTATTTTCAATGGAGGAATGGAGCTGCTGAATCATATGGTAATTCTATATTTACCTTATTGAGGAACTGCCAAAGTGCCTGATCCATTTTACCTTCCCACCAGCATGCATGAGAGTTCCAACTTATTCTACATCCTTGCCAACACTTCTAAGAAACAGAACTAACAGAGCTAAATTTACTTTTAAATTTAGCTCTTTGAACCATTTTGAGTAAATGGTTGTGTATGGTGTGAGGTACGAGTTTGCATGCAGATATCCGGTTCTCCCACCACCATTTATTGAAGATATTACTCTTTCTCTATTGAATGGTCTTGGCACCCTTGTTGAAGATCAGTTAGCCATAGACATATGGGTTTAGCTAAATTGTACTTGTGAAAAGGGCATAGAACTTGTTAGGTTATACTCAGCAGGGTCAACAGTGAGTCAAGAGAAACTTAGCATTCATAAAATATTAATGGGTTTAAAAAAGTGGAGTATCAGTATGCAGAAGGTGGTAGTCTCCCATGGTCCTCTGGATAAACCATGCTTGGAGTGGATGCTTAGGTCAATGCCTGATTGCATATGGGACCCCATCAAGCTAGGGTTCAAACAGTGGAAAACAACTGGTGAGCATGTGAGAGAGATGGTTGAAATAACTAAGGATGTTTAATTTGAAAAGAAACTTAAAGGGCTGGATGATGGCAGCCTGCACAGTTTAAATGACTCACAAGTGGAAGAGATTTGTTTTTTTCTTGCAGCTTCTGGGAACTGTGTCAGTAGCACTGGGTTTGATTTGGTGGCCCAATCAGAATAAGCCATGATTTTATATCTGGCTTCCGGTCAACCAAAGGAAACCATTTCTAAAAATTAAGCTTCCCCAGAGGTAATGAATGCTTTGCATAGGAATAAATTCACCAGGGGAAGTGATTGGAGATTGGACAGCCACTTAATAGTAAGAGGATAGAAAATATTCCTTCATTGAGAAGGAGGAGTAGAATAAAAGTTCTAAGATCCCTTCCAAATCCAAGAGTTTATGATGCTCTGACAGCATTTCCCTTACTGAGATATAAAAAATAAGGCCATTGTACAGGACTGTATTAAGTATTCTGTGATAAGAGAGTTCTGGGTTTAAAAACTTGGGTAATTAAATATTAAAGTGTTCAATGGAAGTTTCATTAGTTCAGGCTATATCAGAACCTTTAATATGCTGACATATATCGCAACTATCTTCAAAGAAGGGATATATGATGTAGAGTTTCTTAAATTTATTTGACCCTGGGACTTCCTTTTACAGCAACTATTTGATAGCACAGCAATTATTAGTGTACTTAAAATAGTTGCCCACATGATGATCTATAACTTTTTGATGGTTTGGAATCAGAGTATTGTCTCATCAAGGTCCTTTATGCGAAAAACATGAATTTTATTTATCCTTCTGTACAGTGAGACTGGTGCTGGCCAGCCTTTGGGAGGTCCCTCATTTTGAGTTACTTTTCTATCCCGGGTCTGCTCTATCCAATGTTCCAGACCCTGGGGTGATCTCCCTTATGACTGGTGGCACCTTTTTGTGAGCGAGCTTGCATGCCAAGTTTCTGTGACCACAAAACAAAACAGAAGCACCTGTTGCAATTTTGAATCTTACTGGTCTTCAAGTGAACTTTCTTTTCCAAATCCAGTGTCATTCTACAGCTCTATTAAAATTATTTGATTCCTCTCACTCTCAATGAATTCCACTGCAAATGAAGCCCAAACTATAGGGTCAAGCCAGCCTCATTGCCTACCATCTAATCTTTCAGGACTCAGTTAAATTTTAGTTGCAGTACATTTTGTTTTCAGTGGTATATTTTTTTTAAAAAAAGAATTCTCACTTCTAACTTCAACTGGGTGATCACAGTTTAGTCTTCTATTGTCATGAGTCACAAGGGAAGAAAGCAACAAATGCCAAAGCTTTTGTAAAATCACAATTATACTGTAGATAATGAAAGAGTCAAAGGCTTCCTGCAGTTCGTGACAAATTGAAACGTGGTGGGGTTTCTGGGGAGGAGATTGACAATGCTGTTTGAGTCAGAGAGCATGATTCATTCACTGTTCTTTGGAATAGTTCAGTCACTTTGCCACCCATTTTCCATACTAAGCTTCTGGTGCTGGGGCAAATTAATGATCATTGGCAATGAAAACGTCCCACTCTAAACACGACAAGCAACCGAATATAAAAATGCAGTACCAAGCACTCTTAAAAGGGGACCATGGCATCTGAAAGATTGGGTACTTAAGACATCTCAGAATAACACTGTCTTTATTGTTTTAGATTTCAGCATATAAAAATAGAAATAAAATATCTTAAAAGCTATGGCTTCCAAAGAAGACTCAAACCCTAACAGCCAAATGATAAAGTACTTGAACTTGTATGGAACACTGGAAGAATCTCACTATTAGTATTTTAGGGAACAAAGGGATTCTACAGCATTTTAATTACAACAAAACCAAAACAACAGTATGTTCCCTCAAAGAATGAACATTGTACTCTGATTATGATTGTTTCTAAAGAAGCAAGCATTCTCTTAAAAGGAGAGTTAAAGCGTATATGCCCTTGTTGTTAACCTGTAGTTATATTTGATCCTGAGACATTTGTCCCACAGAACTGACCTATTGCAACTGCTCATACTGTCCAGATGTTGGTCCCGTTTTATATTTTATTTTATTTTTCACTGGTTTAGAGAGAGAGAGCACTAGCTCACATGCACGCATGGATGAGCATGCAAACAGTGGTGGGAGGGGCAGAAGGAGAGAATCTTAAGCAGGCTCCATGCGGATCCTGACTCTGGGCTCAATCTCATGACCCTGAGATCATGACCTGGACTGAAATCAAAAGTCAGATGGGCTTAACCAACCACCCAAGTGGCCCTTTGCCCCATTTTAAAGATTTGATTCTTCCTGCTTTCTTTCTCCAGGAAATTTGGTGTCCCTTTAAAAATTTTTTTCCTTAATTTTTTTTTTCCTTAATTTTCACCACAATGGAAATCGAACGGAATACTTGATCAAGTCAGTAGAGTTTCCTGAGTTTTCTCTTCTCTTCTAGGGATTGATGCAGAGTTGCAACCAGATGCATGCCTCCTACCTCTTCCAGCAAGATAAACACTACGACCTGTCCTACGATACTGGGGACAAGGCCCTACAGTGTGGACGCCACGTCGATGTTTTCAAATTATGGCTAATGTGGAGGGCAAAGGTGAGTATATGTTGACCGGCCGAGTGTTGACTAAAGACAGAAACTATATCTGGTGACCCCTATTATGAGGTTAAAAATGGATTTCAAAATTGAAAATTACCTGAGATTAAGTTTCTTTAATCCCAGATCTAGGTATCTGCCTTCTGCACAGGTAAGGACAGAAGCCAAATTGCTTCCAGTGCTCTCTCGTCTAGAAAACAAACCTAGGTTGCTTTCTACAGCAGAATATCTGGATGCTTAAGAGGCATTTTGTTGTTGTTGTTGTTGTTGTTGTTGTTGTTGTTGTTGTTGTCTTCATCTCTCAACTCCTGGTTTTCACCCAGTGATTGATCCCTTGGGGAGGCTGATGCCCTCTTTTTGTCTGGAGGATAGAACCTACCATGATAGCTCCCTTTTGACACTTCAAGGGATATTATCTAGTTATAAAGCTTTAAAAAACAAAACAAAACCCTGGAACTACCCAGTGACCTCCTTTCGTAAGATTTCTCTGTTTAATCCAGAATTTAACTACACTTGATCACTCCTCTCAGAAAAAGAAACTCTGTAAGCAGCCTTCAAAAAGGATGCCTGCATGCTGAAATATAAGCAGGCTGGAAAGGTCAAAGATTTGTTTTCTGGACCAGATTCCTAATTTCAGTGTCACAAATCAGTGACTTCCCACCTGGTTTCATTTACCTCCCACAGGAGGTAATGTCCAGAGCCAGCTGGATGTGCCAGAGACACACACTGCTAGAAAACCCAACCGCTCAGAGTCCACAAGGGAAACTTGACAAAGGAAACAAGAAAGGACGAGGTTAGAGGGAGGCTGGAATGCCCTGATGTCCTCTGTGTTTTGGGGGAAGGGCGGCGGATTAGGCTGGATGCTTTCTCCATAGCCCTACAAACCGGGGCCCTCCCATCCCAGGGGACGCACAGGAAACTTGGTCTGCAGGCTTGCGACCTGCCAGGTTGAGACCACAGATGGCCTCTGTGCAAGGTACCACGTCTACAGCAGAAAGTTCCGTATGCCATGGTTTGTAAGATGTTTCAAAGTCAACTGAATGCCTTGAGCATGGAGAGAGGCAGATAGCTAACAAGAAACAGAGGGGGTTGGGGAGGGAAATAATGCAGTCAGCAACTATCTTATGGAAATTTCTTGAGAGCTATTTGGGGGGAAAGGGCAGTTTAACTACAGAGATGGTCGCACTGAATGCAGAAATAATTCTTAGAGGTTTTGTGGGGATGGCTGCTCTTACATATTCTTCAGACAAGCCTCTGTAAGAGTCTTTGCCTTTCCTGAATTTCCCTAAGTGGTGCTAAGTATTGAGCAGCTGCCTGGAGTTGTTGTCCTGGTAAAAGTGGTGGGATGGGCAGGGACCCCTCTCATCTTGAAAGATGAGAGCCTGACAGGGACACTTACTGGGTCCCCACTACCCCACATTCTAAGATGAAACTTAGAATGTCTCATTTAGCAAAAATAAATAAATCAAGGACAGGCATTATGGGCGTCCTCTCCAACTGTTTGAAAATGAATAGGTTTTTCATTGTATTGATTGGTGGGAATCGGAAACAACGAACATGAACATCAGCTAGATAGTTGAGGAAAGCTTGATCTCTAAATATTGTTCAGGATCATCCTTTTTGTCCCCTTTGCCTGTGGTGTTTCTATTAAGGTGATGATCATTAGCTATTATTTACCCAAAAGTGTTCCTCTCATGCCTCATCAGTTCCTGCTGCTTCTTTACCTTCTGAAGCCTCCTCACCAGCATGGGGCATGTTGGCTGTAAGAGAAATAACGTGGAGGCTATCAGGTGTGAAGGAAACAATAGGAACAACTGAAGCCTGAAATAAGGGCCATGGAGCTAGGCTCTCACACGCCTGAACTAAAGGCATCAGCAGAGGGAATAAAAAAGAAAAAAAAAAAAAGGAACAATTCCAGGAGCCACATAATTTATCCATAAACTAGGGATGCATATTCCTTTAATTCCTCATGCCAAACCTAAGCATCTAGCCCTGTAAATGGCTAAAACCTCCATTTCTTTTTCTACTTAAAGCTGCATGTTTTGCAAAATGAAATGATAATAATGATACAAAGCCCTAAGTTTATCCCACAATCCAGAGGAGCAGGGAGGGTCAGCACGCTCTTGTGAGAGCTCTCCAGTGCTGCCAGCCAGGGAAGAAGTCAGCCTGCCCTCAGAAGAACTGAGAGTTGGCCATGACATTCTGTCTCATCTCCCCTTGACCATGAGAAAAGGATCTGCAGAAACAATATGGAGAAGGAGGCAGCATTAAGCAGTGAACCCTCTGTTATCGGATATGCCTGGACACTGCGGTGTGTTCAAGTAAAGCCACATTTTCTCCTTGGCAAAATACAAACCACAGGAAAACTAGTAACCTAACTATAAATATTCTCTGATCTGTTAGTGACTGATGGAACTAAATGCACTCATCACAGCCATTGCATAAAGTCCAAGAGAACTTGTTGAAAGCAACTATATGAAAAAAGAAAAAAAGAGAGAGAGAGGGAGCTTCTTGATGTGATTGCTGGCAGGCTTTCCAGAAAGTAATACCATACCTGTCATGAGCAAAGGTTCTGTGCCTGCCCTCAGCTCTGTTCTTAGTGAAAAGATCTTTCATTTTGTCTGCATTTTATTAGTGAACGTTAAACAAGACTTGATGATTATTTTCCAAATTTTCCAGATTTCCTCAGTGGTTAAAACTCAGTGTAGATAGAAAAAAAAAAAAAAAAAAGGGAAAGAAGGAACGAAGGACGGAAGGGGGGGGAGGAAGGAAATGGGAATGGGAAGGGTGGGGAGGGGGGGGAGGGGAGGAGGAGGGAGGAAGGAAGGGGATGGGAGGAGAGGGAGAGAGAGAGACAAAGAAAGAGAGAGAGAATGAAGGAACTTTAATTTTAGGTCTGCAAGCATGGCTCAATGCCTAACTACCTAGTTTTCATGGTAAATCTCTCTGTGTATGGTTATGCAAATCATGCAAATTAGCAGGTTTCCTTATAGTTTTCCGTGATTGGCCTCCCTCATTAAAAATGTAGATAACAGAAGGACTGGCAAATGGTTGAGGAAAAAAAATACCAGGAGAAAACTATTAAAGGGAAAGTGATGCCAGGCACCCTTTGCTGAGGAAATGAATGAATGTTCACTTTCTCTCTAAAATATTAATTTACTTTAATAAGTAGCTAATGAGTATCTGTTATTGTGCCTGATTCTGGGTGGGATGAGAGGACCACAGTCTTCCAGACGAGATAAGCTAAATGCACAGATATTCATCACATAAGACAGAACATAACTGGTTGTAAAAGAAATGCAGACACACCTTGAGAAGTTGAATAGAGAACCCATTCCTACTTTGAGAGCCAAGAGTGATTTATTAAGAGGTCATGACCTCAGAGATGGGTCTAGAGCAGGACAGGTAGAATATGTAGGATTTCAACCAGCAGAGCTATGTTATTAACACAATTAACCTGGTTCCTCAGGACAAACTGTGTAAAAACACTGCCCCGGGGATTAAAAGTAGACTCCCATCCATTCATCCACTCATTCAACAAATGCACATTGAGCACCTAATGTATGCCAGCCCTGCGGGTAGGAGGGAAACAGTAATGAACAAAAGAAACATCTTGTGGAGTGTGCATTTCAGCCAGTTCAGTCTACACCAATCTTAACAGTGTGGACTTAAGGTGAAAATAAAACCATTTTTCTCCTGCAGCTCCCTCAGTGTAACCTGGACACTGGAGTCCAGACTTCCACTTAGGCGAGGCCCTCAAAGCCCTCAGCTTTCTTCATAGCAACCCAGATCATGGCAATGCCATGCCTGATCAAGTTTTCCAGGGGCTACTGTCATTCTCAGAGTAACAACTGTTTGGCACGTGACAACTACTCAGCAAGTATTTGATGAATGAGTACATTTAGGAAAATCTAAAAATCTTCAAAACCCTGAAAATAAGTATGGATCTTATTCTCATAAACATCCAACATGACGAGAGGCCAGGCTTCTAAGAGCACATGAGAGTTTGCTGGGTTACTTCACCTTAGACCTCTTTAGCTTACAACTAAATGGATGGTCAGGTTACTCCTGATCATCTCAAGTGAAGTCCTAGACTAGCAAAGGCTAGAGGACTCCCCCAAGAGTCTGTGATAATCCCTCTGCCTTTGCAATACAACCAAACTCCTTTTCAGAGCATTCATTTTACGTTACCATGTCCCCGTGTAAGAAGGAAACCACACAGGCACCACCCTTCTCATGTGACCAGTAAGATTAGCCAAGGCCATGGGGCTGGACAGGGTCAGAGTCTAGCTGGTCCCGGCCATATCTTGGGTCAGGTACAGGCAAGTTTAAAGCCAACTCTGGACTGGTCCAAAGGGTCCAGTTTGAAGAACAATGAACTTCCCTCCCTCCTACCTAGAGTCCATCCCCAGTGTCCCCAGACTGCAGGGTCAGTCCAAACCAACCCCAAATCCTTGGCACCACAAAGTCATAGAGTGGATGGTGTAGGCTCTAGCCTGAGTGTCCAGACATCGATCAGGGTCCTTCCTGGGGGTCATCAGAACCAGTCAGACTCTTTGTCCCATCAACGAGGGCAACAGTCTCCATAGAAATGATTCCTGAGTCCATTAGATTTCTTTAAGGCTTCAGATGTTAAAGTCACTGGCTATGCTGTGTCTCCCTTTTAGCTGAGATGACGAGACCATCAGTAGGAGCGTGGGCCCATCTTATGGCCATTACAGCTGCTCCCTCCATTTTCCATGTTGGATTAATCACTGGTTGGCCTCTTCTAAGTGCTCCTGGGATGAGAATTAGCTGTTTGTCTAAGCTTTATATTAGCACTCCACAAATGCTGAAGGAGTTAGGAGAAAAGCCATTTTCAAAAGTAATTCCTTGGAGTGTCCCAAGATCTGTTAAACAGCTCCAGTCCATGGCTATAGTGTTGTTTTTCCCAAGTCCATATCCTGGGCTTCTAGAGCCAAGAACTGAAAGACCTCCCTGATAATGTTCACCCGTTACAAACATATGAGTCATTTGTCCCCAGAGGAGAAATCTAATGAGCTCTGCAGCATGACAGGCTAACAAAGCATCTGTGTGCCCCTTAAGATTCATATGTTCATTTGTTCAACAAATATTCATTGAGTACCTACCCTATTTGTTCTATAATGGGGGTACATTGGTGAACAAAAGTGGGATCTGGAAATGGTACATTTTCATGATGGTCAGGGGCTAAGCAGGCCTGCTGGGGCTCTCTGATGCTGCTGCTTCTCCACAGAAAGGGAACAGCCCAGCCTCCTGTCATTAATGACTTCCATAATTACCCCTCAGAATGGCAGAGGCAAATTTTCCCCTTGAGTAATCAAAATAATTGCCTAGAGAATGGAGGCTCGGGAAGAAAAAGAATCCGCTGTAGGGAGCTATGATGACATGAAAGGAACAAAAGCACCTGAGGTGAGAGCATCAAAGGAGAAATAATCACCAGAAAAGCCTCTGGAAGCACAGTCTTGGGTAAGGAAAGTGTGAGGCAGAGCCGAGGCGGGAAGTGGCAGAGAAAGCCTCCGTCTCCAGAGAGATTAGACCCACAGGGAGCCCACCCGCCTTTTTTGGGTTGCCTGATAAGCTTTCTTCCTCTCTTACTCAGGGCACCACTGGGTTTGAAGCACATATTGATAAGTGCTTGGAGTTGGCAGAGTATTTATACAACATCATAAAAAACCGAGAAGGATATGAAATGGTGTTTGATGGAAAGGTATGTATTCCAATCTCTACAATCTCAAAGATTTAGTCAGTTCCAGTACTTATCATTGATTTTTCTTTTTTAAATGTCAGTCATGTACTGTCCAGGTAAGCGGGACCATTACAAAGGAGAAGCTGGGCTGACAGGGTCGCTGTTCTAAGCTGGGGTAAAAAGCTCAAACTCACAAAACAATAATTCTGTACATTGTGGTGAAAGTCAGGCACTCCAAAAGTGATTATGGATTTAAAACAGGAATTCTGTTGGGAAGCTGCAGAATAAATTTGAAATGTCCTTGGAATTTTCTAAATTACCACAATAGGCCAAGTGTGAATTCCTTTCTTCTTGTAGCCTCAGCACACAAATGTCTGCTTCTGGTATGTGCCTCCAAGTTTGCGTGTCCTGGAAGACAATGAAGAGAGGATGAGCCGCCTCTCAAAGGTAAGTGATACAGGCTCTTCTGGTCCAAACATCGCTGCATCCGCTGGGCCTTTCACAGGCATGGTGTCTCTCTGACATGCACGTCTCTAAGAGAAATTCAGCTTTGACCTTGGTGCACAGGTGCATTACCCTTCATGGGCTCCTACAGAACCAGGCCATTCCGAGCTGGAATATCCAGACTTTTGACTACCCTGCTTACTTCTTTTTTTCTGAGAGCAAGTTTAGAGATCTTAAAATAAGCTGTCATCAGATGACAGCTTTACTGCCATTCACAACTCAGTAAGAACCCTTGGTGAAGTTGGCTGACCCGCCCAGCAAAACCATTAGAAACACAGAGGAGATTTCAGGCACCAGCAATGGTTAGAAATCAGAGCTGCCACTGACCCTCTTGAGAGGCTAAGGTCAAGGCTACCCTGTGGGGTCTTTAGAGCTATGGTGCCCCTCAGAAGGGACTAGGACAGGGAACGATGCCATTCTGTATAGTGCCTGTCCTGTCCCATGCTCAACTCTGATCTCGCATTAGATCACTCAACTATCATCAGTGTTAGAAATGACTAAAGAAGACAATTTAGGTGTTACAAACAAACTTTATTTAACACTTCATGAAGCAGGCAGCTTCCTTTCCCAGGAATCCACACAATTGCAAAATGGTGTGGAATGCAAGAAGCTTTTATAGGATGAAGAATAAGGACAGGAAGAGAAAGATAGAAAATGAATAAGAAGGGGCACCTGGATGGCTATGCTGGTTACGTGCCCAACTGTTGATTTTGGCTCAGGTCATGCATGATTTCAGGGTTGTAGATGGAGCTACGTGTTGTGCTCTGCATTGGGCATGGGACAAGCTTGAGAGTCTCTCTTTCCCTCTCCCCCTCCCTTCCTCTCCCCATTCGTGTGCATGCATGCACATGCCTGTGCTCCCTCTCTCTCTCTCTAAAAAAAAAAAGAAAAGAAAAGAAAAGAAAAGAAAAGAGTGAGGAACAACAAAATAAGTATAGAGCCTGGGTTGGCTTGGTGTTGGGGATTGACTGACTGACTTGTCCATGTTTCTGGTCCAGCAGAGCATTTACAAGGATGTGCAAGTTAAGTGTCTGTTTCCTGAGGTGTCACCCTGGCAGGGGCAGCCCCATCATGGGCCTAAAATGATGTTTGAATCTAGGCAACATAATGTGGGGAGCACTGCTGTCTCCTCATTTTGCTGATGGGGGAACTAATGCACAGGGAAAAAACAAATTACTTTCCCAAAATCACTGAGTCCAGAGCCAGAGGGCTTCAGCTTCAGATTCTTCTGTGACCAGTAAGATATCCTTGGTCTCTTTTCCTCTCCTGCTCCCATCATTTACACACGGGTGAAATTTGGTTTACGATGTACCTCAAAGAGGGTCTTGAAGGGAGGAAAATGTGGGGCCCCATCCCAATGTTGAGGAATGGGAAACTAGGGATGATTGTGTTGATTCGGATTTCAGAGGCTGGGTTAGGAGATTGGTTGGTTTTCTATTTATCACAAAGTAGGGAACTTCCTCTAGTTGCTGCCAGGAGCAAGGAAGGCCCTCTTCCCCACTGCGAAGGGTCCTGGGCTGCCTCACTGGCCTTTCAGAATACTTTCTTTCCCTCTGTGTCAAACAAGAGGATTTTGTGTGGCTAAAAACCTCCAGAAAGGCTTATAAATGTAAGCTTATAAAACACCTGCCAGTTGACAATCCAGGATCTAACCCTCCTTAGGAGGAAACTGACACATGGTTGAGGTGTTTCAGTCAAGCCTTCAAATTAGAATAGTGGTTTGCAATCCTGGCCACACACTATAATCAGCCTGAAGTTTTATAGAAAACACTGATGACCAGGCCTTAATGCTTAGAATTTAATCCAGTTGGTTTTGGATGGGCTTGGAAATGGTTCTAAAAGTTCTCCAAGTGATCCCAATGTGCAGCCCAGCCTCAGAGCCACTGACCTAGAAGAATGCATGGAAGAAAGCTTCTAGAATGGGGATCCATTGGTGCATGTGTCTGAGTAGGAGGGTCATGGTCGTGCTTGAAGTTTTAATGAAGTTGGCTCATTTGCTCATTCCAAGAAATCAAGCCCAAAAGGTGGGAGGAAGGCAGGGTGAGGGTCACATTGGAGAAGATGGTAGGGAGGCAACAAGGGGCCTGTTGTCATTTGAGAGGAAAGAATTCATATTTTTTCCTGATGTTTTATGATGTGTCTTCCCCATAGTATGTATCATCTTATCAATAATTTTGTTTAGCAAGTGAATTAAAAATTAGATGTTTCCATTCTCACTGGCTCTTCCTCTTTAATGAACCACATAAAGGACCAAACAGAGAATCCATGAAATAATCTGGCCGATTTCATTTGTTGAATCAATTCATTATTGCTGGGCTGAGGGATGGGGCAAGATGGGAAAACGAAACAGAAAGCGATTTTTTCCCATCACTTTCTGAGCAAAAATCAACTCTGAATTCTCCCCATTTTGATAGAGCTTTCTTCAGATACCTCTCAGGTTTTAGAAAATCACATAAACTGTGATGGGAGTAGAGATAATTTCTTGGGGAGAGCCATGAGAATATTAGTCGATTATTTTTATACAGTTGGTAATTCAAATTTGAAAGTCTGGGGACTGCAAAATGAGTTCTCTTAATTCTTTCCTCTCCTGTGATTCTATTTTCCTGACTAGAAGATAGAGAATTCAGCAAGTCAGAATTGGAATTCACAATAGAACCACATAAAATATCAAGGTTAACTTTTGTTTATTTATGTTAATAATTTTTCAGAGTTTCAGAAAGTTTCTTTTTAAGTATAAAGCCCTTAAAGTATAATGTCCAGGGACCAGTAAATCTTCACACACTCACACACACACACAATCCCAGAGGGAAAACAGTGGAGGTAAAATAAAATAGATGATCTGCTCTACCCAGTATGGTATTTATAGTCACATGTGGCATTTAAATTTAAATCAATGAAAATTAAATTTCCCCATGTCTTCTGCACATTTTTTGAACAGACTCTTCTCCATAGAAGACATACAAATGGTATGAAAAAATGTTCATCATCATTAGCCATCAGAGAAATTCAAGTCAAAACCACATTGAGATACCACCTTACACCAGTCAGAATGGCCAAAATTAACAGGACAGGAAGCAACAAGTGTTGGAGAGGTTGTGGAGAAAGGGGAACCCTCTTACACTGTTGGTGGGTCTTATTAGGTGATTGCCTCATGTTTCTTTGGGGGATAGGGAGGGGCCATGTGACCAAGTACCATAATTGGTACTGACCAGAAGATTCCTGACTGACCAGTTAAGATTATATTCCTGGGGTAAGTTGAAAGTGCAATTAGGTTAGGTAGGAAGCCCAGGTTGGTGACATGGCCTAGTGTGACTCCATTTGGGGTCTGCAGTTTCCTTTTTCACAAATTCAAGGAGGAGGGGCAAGCACCTGAGAGCCTAGCCTATGTTATTCATCTTATCACCTTCAAGAATTTAGATGTATTAAACTGCCCTAGTGCTCTTACACCAAAAAAACGTGGAGACAATTCCTTTAATGGAAACAAATATGATTCTGGTTGTTTAGTTAAAAATTAAAAATGCTTCTTGATATTGGGTTCTTTTACTGGAGGAAGAGTCCCCAGGGATCACCATGTGGTTCTGGTCTCTCGCACAGGTGGCCCCAGTGATTAAAGCCAGAATGATGGAGTGTGGGACCACAATGGTCAGCTACCAGCCCTTGGGCGATAAGGTCAATTTCTTCCGCATGGTCATCTCAAATCCCGCAGCAACTCACCAAGACATTGACTTCCTGATTGAAGAAATAGAACGCCTTGGACAAGATTTATAAGAACATAGCTCACTAAGCTCTTTCAGTTCTCTAGGTAGACAATTAAGTTGTCACAAACTGTGTGAATGTATTTGTAGTTTGTTCCAAAGTAAATCTATTTCTATATTGTGGTGTCAAAGTAGAGTACAGTTTAAAAATCCAAAAGACATTGCTCCTTTTAAAAATCCTTTCCTAAGTTTAGAATACCTCTCTAAACATTAGTGACAAAAGGCTGTGTTCTAATCAATAATGAAAAGCTTAAAACTGTTATAACTACTTCCCTTACTTTTAATATAGTATGCAAATCAAGCTTTATTTTCACTTCAGAGTAGTAGGATTGAATAGTGCCAAATTGCCCCTGAATCCTAAAAGGTTCTTTGGGGTGTAGTCCAAAGGAGAAAGTACATATAAAATGTATGTTGACAATAAAAACTCTTGCCTTTTTCATAGTATTAGAAAAAAAATTTCTAATTTACCTATAGCAGCATTTCAAATGTATTTAAATACATATAATTTTACAAAAGGAAAATATATATATTAAAAAGAAATCCTATTTTGTAACATATAGATTTTTATTTTATATGGGTTATACAAACTGCAGGGGCAGATATAAAAACTAAGCCAGATTTTTTTTTCTCTTTCTTTTAATGGAGGCACAATAAAACACTGAGCAAAGTTATTCTGAGATATAGACCCACAAAATTCTTAAAAGATATTATGCCTTCTTTCTATTCATGTGATGGCTTATCGTATCTCTAAAGTTAGTATTACAAACCAAACAAAAAAGAATATTGCGAGTTCTTTAAAATGACTGAGCAGATCGGCAAAAAGATTCTCTTCCCAGGTGAGTTTTCTGCCTAGTTTACCCTGAGCAGACCCTCTCAGTAAGCACAAGCCAAACTTCATCTTAGACTAAAACTAGGGTAATTGTTTGTACTCTGCTTTTTTTGAACAGAAGGTGGATGCTCGTTCTCAGGGCATCTTCCCAAACAGTATTCTTTTATTAGGTCATTTGGATTAATTAGAGAAAGTAAAAATAAAATCTAATCAGCCTGAACAAGAAGGAATGAAAATGCACTCCAGAAGGTGGTGAACTCAGAAAATTAAACTCGGCCTTGAGAGAAGAGATCTCTGTGTGAGAACAATGAAGTCTTCCTGAGTACCATATTGTCACTGTCCAGGAAGGAGTCAGTTACCTCCTGGGTAATTGCTTATTCCCATTCCCTCCCCTCTCTTACCCTCTCCTGCTGGGCTCCAATCATTGGAATTCCAAATAATTAATTTCTATCCCATGGGTGGTTATTTCCTCTCATGAAGTGAGCTTCTCAGCTGAAATTTTGACACAACATCTTAAGACCTTTTATCTGCCTCTCATCAAGATCCAAAGTGACCAGAATAGCAGACATGGTAAAATCCTTAGAATTCAGGATAATATTTTAAAGCATTCTTCTTTCCCTGCAAACCTGATGGAGAGCCAACCTAACAAGAGCTCCCATAGATATTTGTGGGGCCACAGTTTCTGGATTCCAAGTACTAGTGTGATGACTACAGACTCACCAAAGCAGACTATAGATACCAATTTAGAACATCCATTCTTTCTATATGTACCTTAGAAAGACTACAGGTATACAGGAGAAGAAAGAAAGAAATGCCCTATACCCACAAGATCCAACTATCTGAAATCTGCATGAGCTTGCCCCTACATTATATCCAAAAACACTGATACTTGAAAGGAACATAGGTTTGGGTCCTTCCTGTCTAGAAAGCAAATGGGTTCCCGATGATGATTAGGAGAAAACTTTTATATGTGGCCCAGAATTACATTAAGGAATAGTCTCCCATTCTAGGTTATGTCTAATGGCCAAGAATCCATTCCCTTTCTAGAAATGGGCCGTTGAGACTAAGGATATAGCTGCCCATCTATCTTGAGCCTCAGGCCAAAAGGCCCTACCTCGAAGGCAGAGATACTAACTGTCAAACCCACTGTCCTGCTTGGAGAAAACAATGAATCCCAGGGCCCTGACATGGACAGACCCCTCTCAACTCCAGGATGCTTATACCTTGCAGTACAGATCCTCTCTCAGAAGCTGCTGTTTTTTAACTTAATGGCACGGGGAAATTTAAAAAGAGAAGCATTTTCACCTGTCTATGAAATTCCAGCAAAATAATTTTTACAAATAGATTGCTTCCCCCTCTCCCTGCCCCTTCCAGATCTTTCCCCAAGTTGACTGGGAGTCTTGCTCAATTCTATGCAGTGAAATCCCTGCCAACCACAATCCAGCAAAGGGGGTAAATAAAAGCTTAATAGCTCCCAGTAGTGTAATAAAATATTCTTTAAAGTAGGTTTGTAATCTACTTGGAAGAGAGAGAGGGAGGGAGGAAAGAAGGTGGTTGTGAACATTAGCTCAAATTCCCAGTGCCAAAGACCTTTATGTGGGACCATCCTTTCCAAATTTTAGAAAAGTCTAGGGTTAGCTTAAGCAGAATTGACATGGCCATTTTCATTTATTCAGCAATATTGTGTTTATTATTTTTAAATACTTGAAAAAAAGGTGTGGTATGTCTTTATCTGAGATGAAAAAATGGTATTGACTTCATGTACTGTCACAAGGCTGTGAAGAAAGCAAAGGAAATCAGTCGTGTGTGTGTATAAATTGTGTTGCCTTCGTTATATTGATAGTACTGTCTCGTCACCTCAGATTGGGGTTGTGCACTTTAGCCCTGAACTGTACAGTGTTGCAAATCAACATGTGTTTCTGTAAAAGCCTGTACAATATATTATTGACATGTCTTTCTCTGTGTGGTAGCTGTATCAATATTATGAGACCAATACTCGCATCTGTTCCTGTGCGCTCTCTCTCCCCTTCTCCTGCTAAACTCTATACCCTCCACATCTGCTCTAATAGAGAACATGCCCTTGGCTAAGCTCCCTACTGAGAAATCTCCTTTGAGAACTGTGTGATTACACAAAAATGCAAGGTGAACGCCATTCATCTCTGAAAATAGAGGAAACCCACATGGAATGTCACAAACTGCCGAAATTGCAGGTATCGTTTCCACTGGGGTTTGGAGTAGGAGCTGCTCCTCAGAACATGGATGTTCTGGTGTAAATAGAGCCACAGGACAGGGAATCAAGGACCCTCATGGTGGGCATCATCTTGCACGTGCTCTCCTGTTTTCAGATGCTACATACAAACACTGTGTATTTATTAGTTTTGTGCTCCAAAATACTGTTCCCAATTGGTGTTTCTGAAAGACCTCGACATCTCCCCAACATTATGCCATTTACTAAAGACAGAAAAAAAATAAAAAATATAAACATGTGCAACCTGTTCTTCTTACCAAATATAAACTTGTGTATGATCAAAGTATTTTATCTGTGTTGTCTCTCTAAACCCAAATAAATGTGTGAATGTGGTTGTGTCTCAGGCTCTGCTTGCTTATTTCTGACTTTACCTTGTTGTGGAGCTCGTTTTTAATGAGTTGTCTGATGCAAGGCCTTTGCTTGTCACACAGCTCAGAGTGTCTTTGGGTCTTTGTTGGGAAAAAGAGCTCTTACTTCTGCCATTACTCTTACCGTCACTTCTGAAGGATATTGCTTTACCCACGTGCTTCAATCTTTGAGGTGCTTCAGTCTTTTTTTAGAAAAAAATTTATTATGGAAATTTTCACATACATATAAAAGTGGAGGAAATAGTAAAACAAATTCCCATGACGTTTTCACCCAGCTTCAATATTTACTAATTCAGAGACTGAATCTCCCCCTACATCCTCCCTAACACCAAATTATTTTTACATGAATCTGTACAAGGTAAGGACTCCTAAAAACAAAACACAAAGAAGTCCTCAATATGACTATCACAACTTAAACAATAATAACATCATAATAGTAGCAAATATTCAGTTGATATTCTCATTTCTCTGGGTCTCAGTTCTATAGTGAAGCCCATAGTCCATGGCCTCTGGCCCAGGAAAGCCAGAGAGGCCCATAGAGCTTTCAGGAGAGCAGGGACAAGGATGATTCAGACAATCCAATCCTATATACGCATGGACTATGGGTAGGTTGCTGTATATTACTGGTTATTTCTGCACCTCTGTGGGTTCTGAATCTTGGAGGTATTGTGTTCAGGGGCTTTTCTCCTTCTGTGCTCTTAGGGCTAGAGAGGGGTTGGCAGGTTAAATACTAGAAAGCCAAGGGAATTTAATTGGTGGAATATATCCTGATGTGCCTTATCAGATCCAGGCTGCCCCTAGTGGGCTCGAGATGCCCTTAAAAGTATTAGTCTGAAAGGGCTGATATCCCAGATCTATAAAGAACTACTCAAACTCAACATCCAAAAAGAAGATGATCACATCAAAAAATGGGCAGGAGACATGAAGAGGAACTTCTCCATAGAAGATATACAAATGGCTAACAGACACATGAAAAAATGTTCATCATCACTAGCTATCAGGGAAATTCAAATCAAAACCACACTGAGATACCAACTTACACCAGTCAGAATGGCCAAAATTAACAAGACAGGAAACAACAAGTGTTGGGGAGGCTGTGGAGAAAGAGGAACCCTCTTACACTGTTGATGGGAATGCAAGTTGGTACAGCCACTTTGGAAAACAGTGTGGAGATTCTTTTAAAAATTAAAAATAGAGCTACACTATGACCCTGCAATTGCAGTACTGGGTATTTACCCCAAATATACAGATGTAGTGAAAAGAAGGGTCATATTCACCCCAATCTTCATTGCAGCAATGGCCACAATCACCAAACTGTGGAAAAGAGCCAAGGTGCCCTTCGACAGATGAATGGATAAAGAAGATGTGGTCCATATATACAATGGAATATGACCCCTCCATCAGAAAGGATGAATACCCAACTTTTGTAGCAACATGGACCGGATTGGAAGAGATTATGCTGAGTGAAATAAGCCAAGTAGAGAAAGTCAAGTATCACATGGTTTCACTTACTTGTGGTGCATAAGGAGTAATATAGAGGACAGTAGGAGAAGGAAAGGAAATGGGAAGTAGGGTAATTCAGGGAAAGAGATGAAACATAAGAGACTTTGGACACAGAAACAAACTGAAGGTCTTGGATGGGGGGTGGGGGGATAGGTGAGCCTGGTGGTGGGTACTGAAGGCAAGTATTGCATGGAGCACTGGGTGCAGGACATAAACAATGAATCTTGGAACACTGAAAATAAAGAAAAAAATATAAACAAACAAATAAATAAATAAATAAATAAATAAATAGTATTAGTCTGGAGTAAACAGATGCTACTTCAGGCAGACACAGGGCTGGGGGAGGACATAAAACGAGGGGGAGACAAGGTTTCTAGATAATTTCAATATTGCTTATAGGAGAACCAATAGACAACAGCAAAAGAAACAACACTTGTGCTTTCCTGCCTTTGTTCACATTACTCCCTCAGCCTGGGAACAATCTCCCATTCCTCCTTGCTTTAGGGAGCAGTATCTCATGGATTGTGTTACAACAATAGCCTCATGAGGTTTTTGTGGAGGTTAAATAAAATGTATGTTTAGCACTCAGCATGATGCTTTACATCCAAGAAGCTTTCAACAATCTTGATCTTGTAGTGATGCTATAATTAAATATGACTTCTACAAATCAGCTTTGCCACCCTTCAAATTCCCCAACTACTTGCTCTTGGTAGCAGTGTTCACGAGCACTCATCTGCCAAGTTTCGGCTGGAAATACCGTCTTTTGCAATTTCTTCTGCTCAACCAATGTAGATTACAAGCAGAGTATTTCTTATCCTTCTATGTTATCGTCTCTCCCTTCTGTCCCTACTCCAGCAAACCACACTCCCGACAAAATTCTGCAGTCTCCTTTGATGACCTACAAGTAGAAGGCACGTCATCCATACTGTCACTGGATCTCCCCTGGTGTGCGGTGTGATTCTTGGCAAGAAAATATCCTCAGCTGAGAAATCGCGGTGGTAGGGGGGCACTCGATCTCCAAGGAAGAAAGTAGGTGGCTTAAGATTACAGGTTTATACTGCTGAATGGGAGAAGATATTTTCAAATGATATATCTGATAAGGGTGAACATCCAAAATATATAAAGAACATATACAACCCAACACCAAGAAAATCAAATAATCTGATTAAAAACAGGCAGAAGACCTGAATAGACAATTTTCCAAAGAAGACATACAAATGGCCAACAGGCAGTAGAAAAGGTGTTCACTATCACTCATAATCTGGGAATTACAAATCAAAACCATAATGAAATATCATCTTACATACATAAAAATAGCTAGAAAAAAAAGACAAGAAGCAAGTGTTGGCAAAGATGCAAAGAAAAAGGAACCCTCGTGCACTGTTGGTGTAAATATAAACTTGTGCAGCCACTGTGGAAAACAGTATGGAGGTTCCTCAAAATATTTTATTTTAAATATTTTATTTATTTATTTGATAGAGAAGAGAGAACACAAGCAGGAGGAGCAGCAGAAGAGAGGGAGAAACAGACTCCCGACTGAGCAGAGACCTCGATGCTGGGCTCCGTCCCAGAACTCTGAGATCATGGCCTGAGCCAAAGGCAGACGCTTAGCTGACTGAGCAACCCAGGCACCCCAAAATATTTTTTAAAAAAGAAATACCATATGATACAGTAATTCCACTGCTGGGTATTTACCAAAGAAAACAAAAACACTAATTTGAAAAGACACATGCTCCTCTATGTTTATAGCATTATTTACAACGACCAAGTTATGGAAGCAGCCCAAGTGTCCATCAGAGATAAATAGCTAAAGATGGGGTATTCATGTAGATAGATACAGATGTGGCTTATATATAGAATAGACAAGGATACACACACACACACGCACACACACACACACACACACAATGGAATACAACTCAGCCATAAAAAGAGATCTTGTCATTTGCGACAACATGGATGGACCTAGAGAGTATTATGTTAAGAGAAATATGTCAGGCAAATATTATATGAGAAAGATAAATACCATATGATTTTAGTTATATTTGGAATATTAAAAAACAAATAAACACAAATATAAAGCAGAAACAGACCCACAAACACAGAGAACAAACTGATGGTTGCCAGAGGAGAGGAAAGGGTAGGAGATGGGCAAAATGGGTGAAACGGGGGGGGGAGGTGCAGAGATACAGGCTTCTAGTTATGAAATGAACGGTCTTGGGAATAAAAGGTAGAGCATGGGGAACATAGTCAATAATTTTGGATTAACACTGTAGAGTGACAGATGGATTATACTTGTGGTGAACATAGCATATTGTACAAACTTGTCGAATCACTATGTTGTACACCTGAAATTAATGTAACATTGTGTGTCAACTATACATCAACTTAAAAAACAAAATAAGTAGGGGCCGCTTGCCTGGCTCAGCCAGCAGAACCTGTGACTTTTGACCTCAGGGTTGTGAGTTCAAGCCCCACACTGGGCATGGATCCTACTTAAAAAAACATTAAATAAATAATGAATAAAAGGACTAAGTGAAAAAAAAAAAAGATTACAGGTTTATAAATCAGAAACCCCCTTAGGATGCATTAATTAATTCCACTAACTTGTAGTGAGGAGTTACCACTTGCCAGATGCTTTCATATATTTTTTTAAAGATTTATTTATTTGAGAGAGAGAGAATGAGCAAGAGGGTCGTGCGCCGAGGGAAAAGAAGAGAAACCCAAGCAGACTCCATGCTGAGTGCAGGGCCCAACTTTATAACCCGGAGATCACGACCGGAGCCGAAACCAAAAGTTGGAAGTTCAACAGACTGTGCCCCTCAGGCGCCCCCAGGTGCTCTCATATAGTAATCCAGCACCTTCATCTGGCAGATGGGAAAATTGAGACTCGGAGAAGTTTAACCATTTTCCAAAGTCAGTGTATTCACAGCACAAGCAGCACTTTGTAGTGAGATGATGCACCTGGTGAAGCCTCAGGACACTGCCCAACCACGCCAGACTGTGTTCCTCTGGTCTACCATAATTCCCTACCTACATCTCCCACGTCCCACCGCTCTTCCCCACATTCAATGCCACCTGGCCTTTTCTCACTCTTGCCTCAGGGCCTTTGCCTTTACCATGCCTGCTACTGAGAACTTGCTGTCTCCAGAATTTTTCACAGCTGGCTCCTTCTCAGTCAGGCTGGGCTCCAATACCACCACCTTCTCAAGGCCCTCCCAGATGAACTGATATGAATCTCTTCACTCTTTATTATGCCATTTCATTTAATTTTTTCATAACAATATCCTCATCATTTATTTCTCACAAATTTCTAAAATGCGTCAGTGGGAGATAACAATGCAAACCATTGCTTAGCCACAGAAATGTGTGGTTCAACCAGAATTTTCTCAGACCCTATCACTGTCAAAATGAGAAAATTCATAGATGCATGTACAAGAGGAAGAGATGCCCCAGCCTAACATCCTAATATTACACAATTCCTAAAGGCTGTTTAATAATGCCCAACTCTGTGCTAGCTTTTTCTGGTCACCACCCCCCCACATCAACTATATTAAAATTTTCTATTACATGATTCTTCACGTTTTAACTTGGACCTGTTACACTCTGCTTTTATGAACTAGATTTTTTTTTGTTTAATTTAAACTTCTGGTCCAACAAAAAGAACTGCTTCCTACTCCAATTAAGTGAACACGTCTAGCTCTAAAATTAAACTCAAGGCAATATCCAGTTAATTTTTATCATCTCGGGCAACACTTTCTGAGGTTCCATTTAAGCTCTCCAATAACAGAGCCAGCCAATATTGTCTTATTTAATTTATTTGCCTATTAAAACACACATACACAAATATATGTGTGTGTATATATATTCTATCTGGATACACTTGTATTGCTTACACTTGTATGTAATTATGTAGATAAAATGTACATGCACACACACACATCCACTACAATTTAATGGACTTAGTGATATAATGCAATTTAAATCTATTTCAATTATTGACATAAAATAAGAGTAAGCACTCACTGAATGATCAATAGCTCAGAGACCAAGTTTAAGGAGAACTGGAGGGGTTAATTTTCCAATAAGCAGGGGTGCTATTAAAATATTCTGTGATCATTGGCTGATTAAGAGGCATAACTGTTTCTTTATGCCTATGAATGGGGAGGCCCAGAAAGGAGGAAGGAGCAGGGAGGCTTGGAGGGTAGCAGGTTCCCCGGAGTAACTGCACCACCAATGTGGCCCCTTTGGCTGCCGTCACCCTTCTCCCAACCCCAGACTATTGTTATCTAAGGAAAACTGCTCTGAAAGAGTAAAAGAACTACATATGGACAATCATCTGCCATAGAGACAGTAGATGACTGCATGGGAAAGGAAAGATGGAATAAAACTGACATGAGGGGCCCAGGAGGTGGATGGAAAGAGCCATCAAAGCCTGGGTAAGTGAATAAGCCCACCTTCAGGTCGGCACACACCTCTGCTGAGAGACACCAGAGCCCTTTCTCTTGGCTTGCGGGGTCCCCTCCTGGTATCCCAGTCCAAAGGAGCTACCCTCACTTGCCAAATCTCTCATTAGAAGACAACACCAACTCAACACAAAATCTGACTTGGTTTCACCTTCCGACAAAGCCTTCCTCAGGTACCCCCAAGAAAACACACTGTGCTTGCCTATGCTTGGTCTGTGTGATGCTCGCCAGCATCCATTATGCTTTGGAAACCTTCTCCAACTATTTGTCATCTGTGAATCTAGCCTGTCTGTCATATTTCCAAGGCAGAGACCATCCTCCTACTCATAGGCTTCGAGACCTAGAAAGATGATGAAAGATTGTTGCAGAAAACTAGACTGCCAAGAAACTAAGTAGGAGAACTCGGTTTATTTTCCGCTGGCAGATCCAGGCAAGCTGGTGCTGGAAATTCTGGGTCCTGGGCAGCAGAGTTTTGGAGCTTTTATAGGGAAGTGCAGGAGGTCAGGTTCTAAGGGCTATGCTGACTGCTGGTAGGTGGATTAATTTGGGGGGAAGGGTTTCTTTAGGCAGGAACAGCAGTTAGGGCAGCGCAGGAAGTTGGTGGCAGAAAACCTGTCTCCAGAAGCAGAAATGGCTGGTTATCTCTTACTCCCAGGGGGGCTTCTGGTTATCTCTTGCTATTGCTAGTAACTTCCCATCTTTGGGGGCCTGCTGGCCTGGGCCTACTTTGAGTCATTTTCCTCTTCAAGATCAGCTGGCCCATAGTTTTGCAAGCCCTGGGCCAGGGACCCAAGCGGAATGAAGACATCTCCAATCTGGGGCAAAATGAAGATCAGTGTCACAGGATTTCTCTGCCTTTAGTGCCCACTGTTCTTGGTCACACTGTTGTGAAGAATGAAGAGCTAGACCAGATGAAGAGTGGTGGGCAGCGAAGCAAATTTTTTGAGTAATAGTATAAATCTCCTGGAGAAAGAGGGAACCCGAGAGGGAGGGAACCTGAGAGGGTTGTCTTCGGAGTCTCTACATTTAGGGGTTTTTCTGAGCTCTTTTGCAGAGCTATCTTAATCAATCAGGGTGTGCTGAGTCATGCCAATGAGGGCTTTGGCCACGCATCTGTCTACATATTAGGTTGATGTCCATGTGCTGATCGTCTTTTTTGCTGACATCTGGGGACTTGTGTCTTAACTGCTCCCTTGCCCATGATAGTGACAAATACTTTGTGGCTAATTGCCTTACATCAGGATGTTTTGCAGAAGTCCTACCTGCAAAGGCTGCAAAGCAGAATGCTAGTGCGGTCCTGTCTACACTCCAGAGTAAGATGTCAGTGCTGCTTTGTTTTGCTGTCCTGACTCCAGATTTTCTTCTTGCGGGGCCCAGCCCTGACTATGTAACTCCTAACATCAGGACAACAAAGAAGGGGTTTTCTACCACCAAAGCCATTCATTTGGAAGGGTGGTCTCTCATCTCTGATGATACCCTTGTTACATTTTGTTGTTGACGCTCCTCATTGATGCCCTATCATTTCTAAAATGATAGTGATGGCAAAAGAAAGAGTTACCAACTCTGCTAACTGCATTTTTTATATAAACTATAAATCCGAGAACCACTAATTTAATCAAATCTTTCAGATTCTCCCCCAACCCAACTTCCATTTCAGGGCAGCTGATTGGCCTTTAATAATACTGCAATTTAAATTGACTCAAGTATTTGCAAATCAAATGGAAAACTTGGAAAGACTGTGAATTGTGGTGTCATCTCCATGTTGCTAGAAACTTCTTATCCACCGATAATATTTTCACTTTCAAATTCACACATACCCCCATAACTCTTGGCATTGGACTCCTCATTGATTGACTGCATTTTATTGCA
>PITA01022152.1:0-31028 GCA_004023965.1 Spilogale gracilis | reverse complement strand
CCGTTTGTATATCTTCTACGGAGAAGTGCCTCTTCATGTCTCTTGCCCATTTTCTGATGTGTTCATCTTCTTTTTGGGTGTTGAGTTTGAGTAGTTCTTTATAGATCTTGGATACCAGCCCTTTGTCTGTAGTGTCATTTGCAAATATCTTCTCCCATTCTGTGGGTTGCCTCTTTGTTTTGTTGATTGTTTCCTTTGCAAAGCTAACAGTAATTTGAAAAAAGAACAATGAACCCGAAGGGCTCAACATACCTCATTTCAGACAATATAAAGCCAAAAAATAGAAATACTAAATACTTGTGAAATAATAGACATAGAGTCAAGGAAAGAGAAAATAAAGCACAGAAAATAAACCCATGCAAATATGACCAATTATTTTGACAGTTGTACAAAATCAACACAACAGAGAAAGAATATTTCAACAGATGAAGCTGGAACTGGTGAATACCTATGTGTAGTAAAAGGAATCTTGACCTAAACCTTATTACACCTTACATAAAAGTTAACCCAAAATGCTTCACAGACCTGAATATGAAACCTAAATGATAAATCTCCTAGATCAAGATGGAGGAGAACATATTGTGACCCTGTGTTAAGATAAAATTGCTTAGTTGGGGCACCTGGGTGGCTCAGTGGGTTAAGGGTCTGCCTTCAGCACACGCAGGTCATGATCTCAGGGTCCTAGAATTGAGTCCTGCTTCTCCCTCTCCCTCAGCCCCTCCCTGCAACTTGTGCTCTCTGTCTCTTTCTCTCTCTCTAATAAATAAATAAAATCTTTTTTAAAAAGATTCCTTAGCTACATCAGAAGCATAATCATAAAGGAAAAGAAATTATAAATTTAAAATGCTCTTTGAAAGTAAGAGAATGAAACCATAAGTCACAGACTATGAGAAAATATTTACAGACCCTCTTATAAAAGAATTGTATCCAGAAAATATATAAGAATTCTTTTGTTTTATTATGTTATCTTACCCACCATACAGTACATCATTAGTTTTTGATGTAGTGTTCCATGATTCATTGTTTACATATAACGTCCAGTGCTCCATTCAACACGCCCTCCTTAATACCCATCACCGGGCTAACCCATCCCTCCACCTCCTCCCTTCTAAAAGCCTCAGTTTGTTTCACAGAGTCCAGTCTCTCATGGCTCATCACCCCCTCCAATTCTGTCCTCCTTCATTTTTCCCTTCCTTCTCCTAATGTCCTCCCTGTTATTCCTTATGTTCCACAAGTAAGTGAAACCATATGATAATTGACTTTCCCTACTTGACTTATTTCACTTAGCATAATCTCCTCAAGTCCTGTCCATGTTGATGCAAAAGTTGGGTATTCATCCTTTCTGATGGCTGTGTAATATTCCATTGTGTATATGGACCACATCATCCTTATCCATTCATCTGCTGAAGGACATCTCAGCTCTTTCCACAGTTTGTCTATTATGGGCATTGCTGCTATGAACATTGGGGTGCATGTGGCCCTTCTTTTCACTACATCTGTATCTTTGGGGTAAATACCCAGAAGTGTAATTGCTGGGTCATAGGATAACTCTATTTTTAATTTTTTGAGGAGCCTTCATATTGTTTTCCAAAGTGGCTGCACCAACTTGCATTCCCACCAACAGTGTAAGAGGGTTCCCCTTTCTCTACATCTTCTTCAACATTTGTTATTTCTTGCCTTGTCAATTTTTTGCCATTCTAACTGGTATATGGTAGTATCTCAATGTGGTTTTGATTTGAATTTCCCTGATGGCTAATGAGGATGAACATTTTTTTATGTGTCTGTTACCCATTTGGATGTCTTCTTTGGAGAAGTGTCTGTTCATATCTTCTGTTCATTTTTTGACTTAATTCATGGGTGCTGAGTTTGAGAAGTTCTTTATAAATCTCGGATATCAGCTCTGTCTGTAGTGTCATTTGCTAATATCCTTTCCCATTCCGTAGATTGCCTTTGTTTTGTTGACTGCTTCCTTTGCTATGCAGAAGCTTTTTATCTTAATGAAGTCCAAAAGTTCACTTTCCCTTTTGTCTCCCTTGCCTTTGGAGAACTGTCTTGAAAGATGTTGCTGTGACCGATGTTGAAGAAGTTAGTTCCTATGTTCTCCTCTAGGATTTTGATGGATTCCTGTCTCACACTAAGATCTTTCATTCATGAAGAGTTTATCTTTATGTGTGGTGTAAGGGAATGGTCCGGTTTCATTCTTCTGTATATGGCTGTCCAATTTTCCCAGCACCATTTACTGAGGACACTGTCTTTTTTCCATTGAGTATTTTTTTCCTGCTTTTTCAAAGATTAGTTGACTGTAGAGTTGAGGGTCCATACCTGGGCTCTCTATTGTGTTCCACTGGTCTGTGTGTCTGTTTTTGTGCTAGTACCATGCTGTCTCGGTGATCACAGCTTTGTAACATGGTTTAAAATAAAGCTATGTGATGACCCCAGCTTTGTTTTTCTTTTTCAACATTTCCGTGGCAATTCGGGGTCTTTTCTGGCTCCATACAACTTTCAGGATTGTTTTTTTCTAGCACTTTGAAAAATGACGTTGGTATTTTGATCAGGATGGCATTCTAAGTATAGATTGCTCTGGGCAACATAGACATTTTAACAATGTTTATTCTTCCAATCTATGAGCATGGAAAGTTTTTCCATTTTTGTGTCTTCTTCAATTTCTTTCATGAGTGTTCTGTAGTTCCTAGAGGATAGATTCTTTACCTCTTTGGTTAGTTTATTCCAAGGTATCTTATGGATCCTGGTGCTTTTGTAAATGGAATCAATTCTCTAATTTCTCTTTCTACAGTTACGTTGTTAGTGTATAAGAAAGCAACTGATTTCTGTGCATTGATTTTGTATCCTGCCACATTACTGAATTGCTCTATGAGTTCTAGTAATATGGGGGGTGGAGTCTTTGGATTTTTCACATAAAGCATCATGTCCTCTGTGGAGAGAGTTTGACTTCTTCTTTGTCAATGTGAATACACTTTGGTTCTTTTTGTTGTCTGATTGCTGATGCTAGGACTTCTAGTACTACATTGAATAATAGTGGTGACAGTGGGCATCCTTGTCATGTTCCCGATCTTAAGGGAAAGACTCTCAGCATTTCCTCATTGAGAATGATATTTGCTGTGGGTTTTTCATAGATGGATTTTATTAAATTGAGGAATGTTCCCTCTCTCCCTATACTCTGAAGAGTTTTAATCAGTTTTAATGTGTCTCTTGTCAAATCCTTTTTCCTGCATTAATTGAACAAACTCAATAATAAGAAAATAAACTCAATTTAAAAAATGGACACAAGATTTGAACAGACACTTAACCAAAAAGATAAAAGATGGCAAATAAGCACATAGAAAGATGCTCAACATCATTAGCCATTAGGGGATGCAAATTAAAACTACAATGAGATACCACTACACAGAAAATAAACTGACCATACCAAGTTCTTTTTTTTTTTTTTTTTAAAGATTTTATTTATTTGATAGCGAGAAGCACAGCGAGAGAGGGAACACAAGCAGGGGGAGTGAGAGAGGGAGAAGCAGGCTTCCCGCTGAGCAGGGAGCCTGATGTGGGACTCAATCCTGGATCTCCAGGATCATGACCTGAGCCGAAGGCAGTGGCTTAACCAACTGAGCCACCCAGGCGTCCCTGACCATACCAAGTTCTGACAAGAATATAGATGAGCTGGAACTTTCATAATTCATTGGTGGTAATGTAAAATAGTATCCATTCCAAAAACTGAGTAATATATCTAAGTGTAACTTACCATGTACCTAACAATCCCACTCCGAGATACTTACCTTAAAAAATTTAAAACTTACCTTCACACAAGAATTTGTATATGAATATTTTTAGAAGTATTACTCAGAACTGCCAGAAACTAGGAGCATCCACATGTCCTTCCCTAAGTGAATGTATAAACAAACTGACGTGTACAGGCAGTGTATGTGGAATAAAAATAAATGAATTACTGATACATAAAACAACATGGATAAATCTCAAAGGGATCATACTGAGTAAAAGAAGCCAATCGCAAAAGGTTATGTAATATATGATTCCTTAATATGACATTCTGGAAAATGCAAAACTCTAGGGCCTCTTGGTGCCTGCCCAGACTGCCACAGCTCACGGTCCCAAAGAGCACTGTAACACAATGCAGCTTCAAAACCGGACAAACTGACTCGGATGTTTACTCTCTCTCCATTCACCAGTGTCCACAAGCCAAGAATGGCTCCCGCTTGTCACTTTTTTTTTCCTTGTCACTTTCTTTAAGGACAAACTTGAGTATGCCCTAACAGAAAGTAGGGAAGAGTTGCATATAGCAGTTCACTGAAATGGATGACAAGGTCCACACTGATATAAACCACATTGTTGGTTTAATGGAAGTCATCAGCACTGACAAGACTGGAGACAACCTCCCCCTCACTATGACACCAAGAATCACATTACTGTTCATGAGATTACTCTTGAAGAGACCAAATGCAAGTTGGCGCAAAAGAAGAAAGATCTCTGTGGGAACACAAGAAATCTATCTAGTGATATCTGATGCTGATACTATCTAGGACCCTGATATCATCAAGCAGACCGAACAGACTGATTTGGGAACTGGCAAGATTAAAGACTTAACCAAGATCAAGAATGGTAACCTGTGTATGGTGCACTAACCAGGACTGCGTTGGTATGATCACCAACGATAAAAGTGAATTCAGATTCAGAGGTCCTTATGATATATGAATTAGATGTGGAAGGACAGAGAGAGAGAAATCAAGGGTTTCTCCTGTATTTTATGTTTCCTTTCCCATAAGCTAGTCTTGCTGTCACTTCAGTAATTAAAAAAAAAAAAAGAGCAAGAGGTCAAGAGTTTGAAATCAATGGTCAAAATAAAAATGGTAATAATAACAAAAATTGCCTAACCACAGAAATGTTGAATCACTATGTTGTACACTTGAAACTAATGTAACATAGCATGTCAACTATAAAAAGATTTAAATTGCCATTTGTAGGATTTAATATAAATTTTTATTTATTTAGGTACTTACTTAGTTATTTGTGTTATTTATTAACTAAACTAAGCGTTTTACATTGCTTTGGTATTGATTCTCCCAATGATTACATGATGTTATATTATTATGGATTAAAAACTGAGATGCAGAGGAGAGATATGAGGTATATGGTCACTCCATTTCCCACAACTAACAAGTGGTAAAATTCTAACTCCAGGTCTTCCTGATTTTATTTTTCTTTATAATTTTATTTAAATGCAATTTAGTTAACCAATAGTGTATTATTAGTTTCAGAGGTAGAATTTAGTGATTCATCAGTTGTATGTAACACCAATGCTCATTACATCATTGCCTTCCTTAATGCCCACCATCCAGTTACTCCATCTCTTCCCCTCCCCACCCTCCAGCCACCCTCAGTTTGTTTCGTAGTTAAGAATTCCTTACAGTTGGCCTCCCTCTCTCTTTTTACCTTGTTTTATTTTTGCTTCCCTTTGCCTAGGTTCATCTGTTTCTTAAAGTCCACATATGAGAGAAATCATATGGTATTTGTCTTTGTGTGACTTATTTCACTTAGAATAATACCCTATACGTCCTTCTGACTTGAAAATCTGTATACTCACTTACTCTACTACAGAATCAGTAAGGTGCTCTAATTTCCATATACCAGCCCACCCTTTACTTCCCCAAGTTAGTGGAGAGTCAAGTTTAAGCCTCTAGTTTTCACAGTGTGCTCAAGAGAAGGGAATATCCAGCTCACCAAGAGGCAACACAGTGAGAGGAAAGACAGAAGCATTTGGGTCAGATCTACCTGTTTCAAATCTTAGCTCAACCACTTAGTAGCTATGTTATCTTAGACAAGTAAACTGCTCAGACTCAACATTCATGGAACATTTATCATCTTCCAAAACATATTCTACACCCTCTTTGTGAATAAGATGCAACCTTGCCTACCCTTGAGAAGCTTACATTCCAGGAGAAGATATGGGCAATAAAGACATAAAATATATAGTATGTCATGTCCCAGGGTCATAAAGAGTATTATGAAGGAAAAAGAAGTAGGATGCGGTGATGGCAAATGGAGAAGGGTTACAATTTTGTTTGATTATGTTCAGTTAACCACTGTATAGTACATCATTAGTTTTTGATGTAGTGTTCAATGACTCACTAGTGGAGCATAACACCCAGTGCTCATCATAACATGTGCCCTCATTAATACTCATCACCCTATTACCCCCTCCTCCAACCCTCTCCCCTCTGAAACCCTCAGTTTGTTTCCTGAGGTCCAGAGTCTCTCATGGGTTACAACTTTTTTAAAATACAGTCAAGGAAAGCTTCTGAGAAAGTGCCATGTGAGCAAAGACTTGAATGGTTGTGGAAGTCATTCATTTAGAGCTTTGACAAACAGCATTCCAAGCAAAGAAAATCGCTAGTACAGAGGTCTGGCCCATGCCGAATGTACAGCAAGGAATAGCAAGAAAGCAAGGAAGAATAGCAAGGAAGTCAGCTGGGAAGTCAGAGTGGCTGGCATAGACTGAGAAAAGGAGAGAACCAGAGGAAATAAAATCAAGAGAAGAATGGAGGGGCTACACATGTATGTCCTTACAGGATGACATAACTATCTCACTTTTACTTTGAGTGGATGGGACACCGTTGGCTGGTTTGAACAGGGCAGTGCCATAATCTGACTACTTCTTCTAAGTATCTCCAACTGATATATGGAGAATACGCTAGAGCAGACGAGGACAGGTTTTTGTTTTGTTTTGTTTTGTTTTGTTTTGTTTTGTTTTGTTTTGTCCTGAGCAAGTGAAAGGGTGGGGGAAACTAAGTTGGAGAAGACCAGATCCAGAGTTAGTTTTGTTAAGTCTGAAATGACAATTTGGCATCCAAGTGGAAATATCAACTTGGCAAGTGGATATGAGTCAAGTTCAGGAGAAGGATGTGCTAAACATAACTTTTGGAGTCATCAGCATATGGATGGCACCTAATGCTCTTATATAAGATCACTAAGGCAATGAGTATAAATAGATAAAAGGAGAATTCAAAGACCAGGGCACATCTTTGGGGCAATCCAACATTAAGACACCAAGGAGATGAAAATAAATCCAGAAATAATATATAAAGTAGTCATTCAGGAAGAAAACGCACAAAAGAGCATGTTAGGCTAGAAAACAAGTGAAAAAATGTGCACCAGAGAGGAAGAAGTAATCATCTATATCAAAGCTCTCAATAGGTCAGTTGGTCGTGCAGTATGAGGCTAGAGAACCAACCACTGGATTTGGCAACATAAAAGTCACTTGTGACCCTGATAAAGAACAATCTCAGTGGAGAAAGTGGAAACAATGAGTGTAGACAACTCAACTGAGGTGTTTTGCTATAAAATGGAACAGAAAATTGTAGTTGAAATTGGAGAGGAAAGTGGAGTCAAGAGAAATGCTTTTTTAAGATGGAGAATAACAGCATGTTTGTATACTGAGCCAGTAGGGAAAGGGAGAAATTGACAACACAGGAGAAAGAAAGGAAGGCTGCAGGAGTCCTGTCCTTGAGTAGGCATAAGGGGCTGATATCCAGCACCAAAGTAGAGAGGATGGCCTTAGATAGCAGCAAGAGCACTTTGTCCACAGCAAGAAGAGGGAGTAGTCCATGAGTACAGATGCATGTCAGCATGTAGTGCTTCTTTTCTGATGATTTCTATTTTCCAAGCAAAATGGAAGACAAGGTCTCCCATTGAGAGTGAGGAGGAAGGGGAGGTGTCAAAAAACTGAGAGGAGAAGGTACACAATACTTGTTAGCAGAGGGGGAGGGTAAACTGCCCAGAGGCTCCCAGGACTCTCCGAGGTGGGAGGTAGTTGATGGCAAGCCTGATCAGCATGATAGTGTGTTGTGTAGCCGCATTTACTCTGCAGAGGCAGGAACAGGGCAATGGAGAGTTAGACTCAACTACGGTCAGGCTTTTGTCCAGTAAGAAGGATGAAATAAGAGGACAAGAGAGTTGATGATGTGTATAGGGATGATCTGTAACAAATGCCGGTGAAGTATAAGCACTGCAAGGAGGGAGCCCGGCCCCAGAAGGGAAGGAAGACCAGTGAAAGCAAGGTAGAATCAAAGCCCTGTTGCTCTGGTAGAATCAAAGGATTGCCAGGATTGGGGTCCCAGAGGGAGTGTGGTCAACACATAAAAGGTGGTGGTCAGTGTGGGGAGAGCTGAAGGGGGGGTCATGAAGGAGCTGCAGTTTCCAGGAATAAGTAAAAGAATGAGTGGCTGAGTTAGGAGTTGAGAAGGTCAATGGGAAAGACGCTGTCAAGGAAATGAGAGGGCAGAGTAATAGGAGGATCATCTTCCTGGATACTGAAACCACTGCGGATAACAACAGCAATGTGGGGAGAGTGGCAGTGAGACGGGGGCTAAAATCTTCAGGGAAGTTAAGAGTGATCCAGAGATGAGTATGTTACCAATAGAAAGAAAAGTGGATTCAGCCTGTTCGTTTCTTTCTCTGGGTCTCAGCTTCCTCATGTTTAAGTTGAAAATGCTGACAGTCCTTCTATCATGGGATTTTTCTAAGGATTAACTGAGATGTTGCAGGCAGAACATCTGTCATCCACCGGGACAGACAGACTTTAATGCACAGAAAATTAAATCATTTTTAAAAGAGTCCCTGTGAACTCTTGGGTATGTGTGACCCGGAAGGCTTATTGAGCTCAGGGCTGACCCAATAAATCACAATCATCATAATTTCCCAGAGACTTTCACCTGTGGTCCTCTCTGGTAAGCCTGGGTCTGGCCATGACCACCCCCCATGTTGTCCTTATCCATGTCACCTCATCTTCCTGGAAGGCCGGGGTTCTCTCTGACTCTTCCAGCCATCTGCAGACACCAGGTTTGTAGCCTCCCAGCCTCAGTGTCTAATGCAGAAAGCAAAAGCAAATGACATGCTTTGGCTTTTCTCTCTGGTGGGTCTTCCCCACCTTTTTATGGCCAGGTTGGCTGAAAGAGCCCAGGGAAGCTAAAACTTAAAAAAAAAAAAAAAAGGGTACCTTGTGTTCTGAACTGTGCTGAGTGTAGAAATATGCAGGAGCTCTAGGGCAGGACAATCTGATGTTCCTAGCACGGGGAGCTTAGGCTATGGGCTGGGTCAAGAAGCTGGGCTTCTTTCTGTATCTATCCATGGGTCAAGAAGCTGGGCTTCTTTCTGTATCTATCCATGCACTCAGCTCTAGGCAGGAGTTTCTATCAAGAGATGAGGGCCTAACAGGGAAGTGTCTGCCTTACCAGGAATATATGACAATATTCAGAAACTCCTCCTTCTCAAGACAGAGACAAGAAAGGTAATGGAGTGGGGGTCAGAGGCTCAAGACACATGAGTTGCAGCAGCAGGACTGTGAGAGTTGAACGGGTCCCTTTTGCTGAACCCAGTCCCTTGAGTTTCCCACCACTGGTTCATCAGGACTCTCAGAATCTGTTAGCTGGAATACATCCTGAGCAAGTTATACCTAGCGTTATGGTTACACAACCCAAAGAGTAGATGCCTAGACTCTAACTCCACACTAACTCAGAGACCACATCTGCCCTGTTTATTGCCAATTTTTCATTGCTTAGTACATAGTAGGCCCTCAACAATGATGGAGAAAAGAAACACAGGGAGGGAAGGAAGAATGAAGGGGTGTTAAGGATGGAGGAGCACAGAATACAGCTCTTTATCTCATCACCTAGCTCTGTGCCAAAACCTAGAAGACTCCAAGTATCCTCCCTGAATTTTTCTCCATGATAGTCTGCCTGAGCTGAGCAGTCATCTTACTACCCAGAATTTCCCTTCTCCTTAAATTACATATAAGAATGAAGGCCATTCTTGTCAGAAAACATTTTCTTGATCTTCTTCCTAGCAAACAAACACCTACCGCCCTCTTTCTCTAACACACAGTGACATTTTGACTCAGCATTGCTGGAAAGAAATAAGAATCCTTAATTCAGGAAAAATGGCTAAGCTTCTACAGTTTCCCAGGCTCCCACCTATTTACTCAGAAATCCAACTTCTAGAAAAGTAAACTTGCATTCCCATTTACCAACCACTATTTACCAGTCTGAAGGCTGTTGACATTGATTAACGTTAAAAGTGACATTTGGCTCTCGTGTCCTTTCTGAATAGACTTGTTTCAACTAAGAAACAAGCAAGGAAACCTCCAGAGGAAAATATTTTTGGGGAGTAGTGGTATGAGAGTGACATGAAACATTTGTTTGTCCAATATTTTGGATCATTATCTGGGAATTGAAGCAATCTGCTGCAGGGAGAGGGAAGCTGGCATGCCACTCAGAAAGGAATTGCAGTTTCTCAAAGATAATTCGGAAAGGTATGCCTAGGGAAGAGAACAGAGGACTCCAGAGGCAACTCATTAAAAACAAAACAAAACAAAGGTCAAGGTCTAAGAATGTTTATTCAACAGGCAAGTAATTTAAGGAGCCATGATTTGCCATACAAAAGGATGTGTGGTAAGAAAGGATCCCATTAGATTTAAATTACATTTGATTTTTAAATTTATAATTTACAAGCAGATTTTCCAGCCCCTAAAAAGAAAGCACACCTGTGTACATTTTTTTCCAGTTTTAGCCTATTAGCCATATCATTCCAGTAAACTTTCTGTATAGAACAGTTACCACTCTACATGGGTGGTAAATGAATGAAGTGTTATTTCCAGCCTCCAAAGTTTGTTTCTTTATCACCCCTCTCTCAGAACTGGGCACAAAGAACTGCTGCTTTGAAAAAGCCAGCCAGAATGGGCATCCCCAGCCATCAGAATCCCTTAGAGAACAAAGTTCAAGGACAGATCCTGGGCGTCAGCCACAGGAATTCTGACAGTCAGTGGGAGAGTCCCCAGGAACCTGCACTTCTAGCATGCACCCACAGTGACTCAGAGGCAGATAGCCTGCGGAGCCCACCCTAACCAATCCTGGCTTACAGAAGAGGCCCCTCTAAGTTTCTGTGCCTTCTGGACGCAGGACAGCCATGGTTCCAATGTTCTCCATAAGCTCACACTTACTGGACAGTTACTAATCCACGCTGAAGTGCTGCGCCCATCCGTGGGACTCCATGTAACACACCCCTGATTTCTCTTTATTCTGTCAGAACGATTACAGGAAGTTATCTATGCAATGCAAGGATTTTGTGGTGGGAGTGCTGGACCTATGCCGAGACACAGAAGAGGTGGAAGCGATTTTAAACGGTGATGTGAACTTCCAAGTCTGGCCTGACCACCACCGTCCAAGTCTGAGCCGGATCAAACTCGCCATTAAATACGAAGTCAAGAAGGTAAGCTTCCCCACCTCTCTAGGCCTTCCTGTCTTGCGGGATGGTTGGCCTAGCATATTTTATGTGGTCATGCATATTTTACATTCCCACAAGGTGACCAAGAAAACACAATCACCCAACTTACTCTTTAGACAGAGAATGGCTAGCCTTGCAGGACTGCTCAGAGCTCTCTCAGTGACCCCCTCCCTTCACTCCCCAGCCCATGAAAAGAAAAGTAGCAGGACTCTAATTCCATGAACAGGCTTTCAGCCTGGAAAACAACAGAGATTTTCAGCCTCTGAACAACTGCCAGGGACATGACCTAACATCAGATAGGAGGACAATTCCCCAGTTTTCCCAAGAAACCTAATCACTCCAGTTGTCAATAGCACTGATTGAGCTCTGTGTGCCTCGGGACTTGTTGTATAGAAAATGCGGAGGCTTTGTGGGAGCCAGCATTAGAGAAATTTCACTCCAAAGCCTTATGTAAGTACTTAGGAAGCTCAAGGAAACTTTTCACAGGAGTAAACTCGTCACATCTCCTCAGTCAACCTCAAGGTTGTCTTTAAGGGCCACAAGCACCCGGTAGCCCTGAGGCCCACAGTGCGTGGTCAGACTGATGTCCTAAGCTGCAGAAGTCAATGATGTCTCCACTCTGGATGTACCTTGGCTTCTTTAGAATCTGCTCTTACATTAGATGATGTCATCCATCCTGATGAAAACTCCAAAGAGCCATGTGTTTCAATATCATTGTGCTTTGCACATAAGCAAAATGGGTGATCAGCCTTTAAGGGTTTTTATTTTTTTTCCACCTTTTCACAAGGTCAGTACTGGGGGTATTTTCAATGTCCCCAAACTGGCCTCTGGGCACATCTCTTCTTGCTTATCTTAATTTGTATGGAGGGAACTGTCCTTCAACAAGCCACATATATCTGTGCAATTCATTTAGTGAATTGCATCTACCTGCCCTCTTACTTTTAATAATAATAAAATAAAATCTAGGAAAAATAGTTTTGTTCCAAGACTCTGCGTCCCAAGGGTAAAGTGGACAAAGCACAGTATTCTAATCCAAAAGCTGCTGAGATGCCCATGGCCTTGGAGTTCACACAAACCGTGCTATGGAGACTATTAGCAGTGGTAAAGATGAGCTTGAGTTTCCAGAACTACAAGCATTTCCTTCCTTCCTTCCCTCCCTGCCTCCCAGCACAAGGAAGGAGCCCAGGGTAGAGGTGAAGTCGTCTTTGAAAACCCAGAGAACAGGAGATGGTCGGCAGCTACAGATTTATACTTGCCATTTTGGCTGTTCATGAGCAACTGCAATGATCCATCACATGCAAGCAGTCACATTCTTCTGAAATGCAAATCCAAACCTCTTAGCAACACTGTCAGTGAGGGGAGATCAGTCAGCTAGCCCAGAAGTCTGGCCACCACCTCAGAGCTACGTGTTCCCCTTGTTGGCAACTACTAAGTACAAAATGGCCCTGGTGATGAATGAGAAGAAAAAGAGAAGTACTCCATGAACGTGATAGTTAGGGGCACAATAAAAAGGTTTCATGAGGGAAATTATTTTGTGGTATTTACCAATTAGGAAAGCCATAAAGGTCTCAGGAAATATCCATCATGAATGTCAAGTGTCTGCAGGAATCCATAGGTGGGAAGATGATAAACCACCTGCATAAAAAGTCAGCCTTGCTCATTTTAAAGATCTCCAACAGGTAAATTCTCTCAAACCATGTATATACCATTATGTAACAGCAGACATAGAGTTTTCCTTGATATTTATTCTGTCATGAATTATAATGAAAACAGCTAATATTAAAATGATGTATTAATATCATAATAAATTTCATTGTTAATTTATGAACTGTAGCATGCATCCATGGGCACAATCTAACTCTAGGACTTTGAGTTATGAAATGACTAGCATCAAAGCCTATTTATAAATATATCGCCTCTACATCTGATATATATAATAGCTTTAAGGCTAGAATACAGAACCATAAAAAATTCCTAAGTCTCTGCCCACACAATATCAAATCAAACCCTTAATTCAGTAATTAAAGCAAACTAGTTGCTCTTGGCAATTTCATGGGCTGCTACTAAGTAAGACCTTAAAAAGTAGTGTTTGTTCAAATAAATTTGGAGATCCTCAGTTAAGTAGAGTCAAATAGATTTCTTTGCTTAAAGACATTACAGAACTTTAATATGCATTACTACTCTAATTAAAAGAAAAAGGCTACAATATGTATTACTTGACCACACGACTCTTTCTCATGGGTCACTGATGAAATTCATTTTCCATGTACAAGTCTTTGGATAACTCTAATGTCAAATCAGCCTGTATGAGCTATGAAATGCACAGGTCTAAATTAAGTGGGCACTGCCCCATGGCTGGTAATGAGCCCTGGATCATGTCCTTCACCTGAATGTCTGCCTCTCCTCAGGCACCACACTAATATCTGATCCTCTGGCTGGCTCAGTCATAATACCAGCCTCCAGTAGGTCAAGACAATTATCCTACTGCACATGGGATCACCTAGTAAAGAGAAAAGAATCATGAAGTGGTGTCAGGAAATCAGATTTTTAGCATGACTCTTTCACTTACTAGCCACATGGTCTTTCTCTGAAGCTCTCTGAGTCTCATCCCCCATCTGCAAAATGGGCATATAAGCTTTGCTTACGTTTTCTGTGAACCTTCAAATGAAATGATATGAGAGGAAATGCTCTGCAAACTGTAAAGTTCTCTGGAGTTCCACAGGGAAGCATCATTGCTGTCATTCGGTGATATCCCCCTTCCTTGGAACTGGGTGGAGGTCTTTCTATTTCCAGAGATATTCCCTAGCTTGTCATTTGTCTTCTCCACAGAAAATGCTAGAAACTTCCCCTTGGGTAAGGGCATTGTCATTGTAGCCTAATCCTTCCAGAAAAGACAAAAGGTTTTATGAGGATATGATTGTTCTCCATGACTTCTGTTTTAAGAAAGTATCTCAGCCTCCCCAAAAACCCACACAGATGTGTCATATGAAATGTTAAGCATTGTGTTTGGAAGACAGTGTTGGAAAAGTGGCTCAGAAGGTGCCCTCTGAGGTTAATCCTGGTCCAGCCACTTATTTAATGGAGTCACTTGAGCAAGTCACTTAGCCTCTCTATGTCTCACCTGTCTCATCTATAAAGTTTGGAGAATAATACCTACTTCATAGGATTATGGTAAGAATCAAATGGGATAAGGTAAGTGTGCCTCAAGTAGCACTGGGCCTGTCAGTCTGTGGGTATAAATGAAGCAGAACACCACACCCACTACGCCGGCTTAGAGCCCCTGCTCATGTTACTTAACACATATCTGTCACCCATCTCGAGTCCATCCCAGACTTAACAGGTTACAGTCCCCTTGGAAGCCAAGCCTCCTTACGAAGAAGCAATGAAGCTTCTCTCCGCAGGCTTCGTCACACATAATCTCAGAAGAAATTCTACTTGGGCCGTATGGATAAAGAAACCGATCCCTTCCCCTTTGGTCCACAGTCTGCCATATACAGGCCTTGGTCTTCTCCTTCAGGGCCAATGTGACCGACAGACATCTTGCTGTCTTCTCCATTTCTGTCTATCTCTGGCCCCATGAAACCATGCCTAATATCTTTCTTAAAGGCACTCTTCTTCCTCTGCGTATCAACTCTAAATAAATGCTTAGGGGACTTCCAGCTCCACCAACAGGGAAGATGCAACCAGTCTCAAAGTCCATTTAGGCTCAGCTGGACCCAGGCTGCAGCCATAAAGGGAGCCCAGTGTCTAGCACATGGCCATTGCTGAGTGGCTGGTCACAGAGATCCAGACTCAATCCTCGGTGCTCTCTTCAACTTGACTAACTGAAGGCACACATCTGAACCCTTTACTCTCATCCCTCCCTCTCTCTCCTCTTGATCCTTTCTTCATCTCTAGGTTCACAAGGATACCATTTTCCTTTCGTTCCCCTACATCATCCCTTGCTTCTTCCTGACTCCAGGTCTGCCTAGATGGGGAGATGGGGAACATATAAATCTCCTTTTCACAAAAGAACTTTGTAGACATGTGTCATTCAAGCTCATACGCCCCAGGAGAATGGCATAAAGGGACCTGGAATGTTCTATTTTGCATAGAGAAACCTTAGCTCTACCTTGAGAGGAGATGGAGGTTCCTTTGGACATAACTAAGCAAAACTATATTATTTTTAAAAAAGGGAAAACACATGAATATTTTGCCCAAATTTACATTAGTCCCACTGCAGAGAGCATGTCTATTATCAGGCAATATCACCAGTAAGGGGGCAGTTCAATCTTACAAGCTGTTTGTCAGTCAAGCTTAACTTAGCCTGTATGACGATCTCTATAAGCTATGAACTCTGTAGACAGTGACTGGCCTGCTGGGCATCCCAAGGTGGGTGTGATAGTTCTGCCCTCAAAGAGCCACCAGAGGGTCAATAAGGTGGGGACAGGGATGCTATGGCTGTAGCAGCAGCAGCCTCTGCACTTTGTTAGCTGAGCAGAGGTCACAGTAGTCACTTGCAGACTTGCAGGTGGCCCCCACTCCCTAGTGTCCTGGCCTGCAAATTGGTTTGTGGAACCTAAGCATGGCACTGGCCATCTTTCCTCCCAACTGATGAGACTCCCCACTCTCCTACAAGAGCAGCTCCACTTTGCTGAGCCTTCCAGGCTCTGAAAGGTACCCGCTCCTGACTTTGCCAAGCTCTTAGGTGATTCCTGGCTCAGAAAGCTAGTCTCACATGAAATAAAGCCCTGGGAAGGACAAAGGGAGGGAGAAGGAGTAAAAGGAGGGCCCTCACTAACCCTACTAAGACAGCTCCCTTTTTCTCCACACCATTTTCCATTAAGGAAATAATAACCCCTATGATTTTCATTCACTTACTTAGGCATCCTTTAACAAATATTCACTGTATCCACTACACCACCAACTCTATGCTGAGCACAGGCAAGACTGAGAAGATCAAGACCCAGGCCTCACTCTTGAGGGGTTCATCTAGCAAAGGAGAAAGAAGTGTGAACCACCGTTACAATTTTGTCTGAGCAGGACAAACAGGAAAAGGAAGAGGCAGCGTGGAGGCCAGAAGAAGCAGTGACCAGCTCAGCCTGTGGGACCCCAGGAAAAATTTCCAGAAGCCCAGGAATGCTCTCAAAGAGAGAGGGCTAAAAGGATGAGAGGTGCCAGCGGGGATGTCAATTTAGCAGAGAAGCAAGGGAGGACAACTTAGGCAGAGGGAAGTGAAAGCTGAGAAGTGGCCTATACCTAGGGAGAGTGGCATGGATGGGGCTACGTTTAGAGGGAGACAAGTGTTTCCCTATGGCCATATTACTGTGGGAAAGGAACATACTGGAAAGCTTCTCAGAACCCAATCCTTGAAGGCATTTCGTTACACAGCCACTTGGACTTTATCTTGGCAGCACTACCCCAGGGAATTTTCAGTGATGATGTAAATGTTCTATTTTTTGCTGTCTAACATGGTAGGTGCTAGCTTATGCATGGCTAGCCAGCACTAGAAATGTGGCTAAGGTAATTATGGAACTGAATTCTTCGTATTTTTTAAATGAATTAGTTCAAATAGCAAAGCCGATCAGAGGCAGTGGGTACCACCCTGGGCGGTATGGCTGTATACCCTCACTCATGTCTTCAACAAGCTTTCAGTGAGTGCCAACAAAGCATGCTGGGCAAATGACTGGGGACATGGTGCTGAATAAAAAGGACAAGGTATCAGTTGTCAAGGGAGGGACATTCAACATACCACACCAATAAATTGTGATGTTGGATTTGAAGTGTTATAAAAGAGAAGACCATGGTATCATAACTTCTAATCAGGGAGGTCAATGAAGGCTTCTCTGAGAAAAGTCATGCTTGCCTTGAGAGCTAAAGAATAAAAGTTAACCATATGTGGGGAGGACATTTCTAAAGGACAGAACACATTCAAAGCATGTTCAAAGGCCCTGTGGTAAGAGAAAACAGCATTTAAGAGAAACTGAAAGTGAATGTGGCTGAGTTGGAAGGCACAGGAAAGAGTGGGGTGTGGGATAAATGTAAAGCAGCAGACAAGGACCCCCTCATAGAGGCTCACTGACATGCTAAAGAATTTTGTTCTCATTGTGTTTTTCAAGAATAAGAGGAAGTCACAGGGGAACTTTGATGAGAAGTAGTCGTAAATATGAGGAAAGATAAAGAGATGGCTTTTCCTCTGAGAAAGGTTGGAAGGCGAACAGGGTAGATATGGATGCAGCATAATTTTGGGGCAAAAGGGACATGATATTAATAAAGAGAGGCATTGTTAAGCTCTGTTGACAAGCAAAGTCAAAGTTATAGTGGCTTTCAATGAAAGAAGGCTTATTTACTGTTCATCCTATTTCCATCTTGGAATAGAATACACTCAGGAACCCAGGCTGACAGGACAGCTACCCTCTCCAATGGCCTCACCCTGTCAAAGGGAATCCCAGTGATGGAGAGTCCCACAATAGCAAGGAAATGCTTCCACCTAGAAGTGGCACACAGTGTTTCCACTTATAACTCACTGTCAACAATTAGTCACATCATCCACACCATGAGAGAAGCTGGAAAGTATAACCCTGCCATATGTTGAAAGGAGAGAAAAATGAAGCTATTTGGCAAACAGCACTAATGACTTCCAAAGGATAAAAGTTGAAGGAATTCAAACTAATAGCCTCAGCTTAACTATAAATAGGAAGAAGAATCACCCTCTGAGGTAGAGGCAGCCTGAAAAAAGTGAAAAAAAAAATGGGAAAAAGTTTCATGGGAGATGGAACAGACAACTGAACAGTACAGCCAACACCCCAGCCAAGAGGGAAGATGGTAAATTCCTTGCCAATAGCCAGTGACCTTAACAAAAATAGGCAATCTCTGGGAAAAAAAAAAAAAAAAAAAAAAAAGGTAACACATGAAATCAATGTCCTCCATGAACCTCAACTCCATGCTGTCAATTTCATTTCAAGACATTTTCATAGACACAGGGCCCAGAAGTGTACAAAATGTATGCATAGGTTCGTCTTAAAGAATAATGCCAAGGAGCTGGGGCAAGCTGGGGGGTGGGGTGCGATTTCACTCTCATCATCACTCTGTGTAAAGCTGGACCAGGACTTCTAACCCCAGCCAAAGTCCCTTTGCTTCTTTCTTCCAAAAATCACAACCTGTGTACATTTTACAGCCATGCTATAAATGGGCCCACTTTTTTTTACTTTAAATTTATTTTATTTTTTCAGTGTTCCAAAGTTCATTGTTTATGCCCCACACCCAGTGTTCCATGCAATATGTGCCCTCAGTACCCACTACTAGGCTCTCTCATCCCCCCACCCTCTCCCCTCCAAGACCCTCAGTTTGTTTCTGAGTCCAAAGTCTCTCATGTTTTGTTTTTTTCCCCGAATTACCCTACTTTCCCATTTCCTTTCCTTCTCCTACTGTCCTCTATATTACCCCTTATGCATCGCAAGTAAGTGAAACCATGTGATACTTGACTTTCTCTACTTGGCTTATTTCACTCAGCATAAATCTTCCAATCCAGTCCATGTTGCTACAAAAGTTGGATATTCATCCTTTCTAATGGAGGCATAGTATTCCATTGTATATATGTACCACATCTTCTTTATCCATTCGTCTGTTGAGGGGCACCTTGGCTCTTTCCACAGTTTGGCGATTGTGGCCATTGCTGCAATGAACAATGGGATACATATGGCCCTTCTTTTCACTACATCTGTATCTTTGGGGTAAATGCCCAGTAGTGCAATTGCAGGGTCATAGGGTAGCTCTATTTTTCATTTTTTAAGGAATCTCCACACTGTTTTTCAAAGTGGCTGCACCAACTTGCATTCCCACCAACAGTGTAAGAAGGTTCCCCTTTCGCCACAGCCTCTCCAACACTTGTTAACTGTCTTGTTAATTTTAGCCATTCTGACTGGTGTAAGGTGGTATCTCAGTGTGGTTTTGATTTGAATTTCCCTGATAGCTAGCAATGATGAACATTTTTTCATGTCTGTTAGCCATTTGTATATCTTCTATGGAGAAGTGCCTCTTCATGTCTCCTGCCCATTTTTTGATGTGTTCATCTTCTTTTTGGATGTTGAGTTTGAGTAGTTCTTTATAGATCTTGGATATCGGCCCACTTTTGTACCTGGAAAAACTCCCAGAAGAAAACAGAACATGTTGGGTCACAATACAGTGTTAGGGTTAAGCATCAGCCTACTCAAATTCTCCAGTTACTAAGTATGGTTAAGTTGCTGAGCCTGCTGGCCTGCAGCAGCTTCCCAGAGAAGGGGGACCCTGATGCCCAAGAGCCTACTGGCTGAAACTTGTGTTAAAAGACACAATGAGGCCCAGCAACAGATGTCCAGCTAGCTGAAACCCTTCACCCAAATGCAATGACCATGGGCAGGGACGCTAGAGAGAGGGAAGATGACCTCTGCTGGGGTTCTGTTTCATTTCCTCTCTTTGCACAGAGCACGCGGACAGTGAGCAAAGGGGACCTAGGGACACCAGGGCTTTCTAGAGGACATCTGAGAGTCCATTCAGACACTCACATGCTCTAAGCAGACATTCTCCCACTGTGTTTTCCTGCTGAGGCATCATTTTACCAGATGCTCTGAGCTAAGAAGATCAGAGTTGTCACAAATACAGTCTGGCTGGTCAGGCACTACCCCAAACTGTGCCACAGGATGCCCGGTAGCTGTTAAACACCGTTGGAATCCATTGGTGTAGAAAGCATCCATCAGCACCCTCTCTAAGGATTCCTCTTGGCACTTCATAGCTCTAGCCTGACCACATGGCACAATAATTATCAATGTCCATTAAGCTCTCAGCTCAGAGGGGCTATCTTTTCATAGGAAAACAAATTTTTATATTTCTCAAACAGCAAATCTTAAGAAGGACTTATCCAAGTATGCAAGGACCCTTTTACTGCCTGGAAAACTCAGAGGAAAACCAGAACCTGTTGGGCAGCAGTACAATATTTCTTCTGGAAGCCTAACTGCGCATGTTCAAGTCCTAAGTCCTTCCCCTACCAGATATGTGACTTCAGACAAATTATTTCATTCCTGGGCCTAGTTTCCTTATCTCTATAACAAGCGCAAATAATATCTGATAAACAATGATCACTGTTTAACACCCAAAATGCAGCTAGAACATGGTAAATACATAATAAGTATTAGCTAAAGAAAGCTGTTTGCCATGTTGGCCTTATAAGTAGAACTATCCTTAAGACTAAGCCAGGACTGAAGGAGGAGTTAAGATGGCAGAGTAGCAGCAGGACCCTGTGCTTGCCTCATCCCTCAAACACAGCTAGATCAACATCAAATCATTTTGAACAATCAGGAAACAGATCTGAGGATTACAAAAACAATCTATACAATTGGAGGGAGAGAACATGGTAGATGTGAGGTTCGGAACCATGAACTGGGGGAGAGAAAAGCCAAAGAGCCACAAAAGGGAGGGAATGCTTTTCGTGGAGTCAAGTCAGGGAGAGAGGGAAAGAGCAGGAGAAAGAACAGTGTGAAGGGCTCACATAAGGCCCTGTGGTGTAGGGATACCCTGGGTTGCACTGGGGAGATCACTCCTCTTCCTGGAGTACATGTGGAAGAGGGTATTTTGCCTCTCCAAGGACAAAAGCCTTCCAGGAGCCATCCAGCAGCCATTCAGCAGAAGGGACCAGAGAGGTGGTCACAACTTTTCACTGTGTCACAAGAGACTCCAGCCACCATGCCTGGGCCCTAGCCCATGTGGTTGATTTCCTGGGGCAGAACGGTGTTGGGCACAGCGCTTCAAGGCTCTTCTCTGGGGGAGAGGAATGCGTCTGCTCCCTGCCAGGCCCTTTAAGATCTGGAGTTTTGAATCCCAGCCACCAGCCAGAGACAAACACAGGAGAACTGTGGTGCCAGGCATGCCAATGGCCAGGCACAGATAGGCTGAAGGCAGAGATCTAATGAAAGCCCCCATGACACAGGAGAGGAGACTGCTTTTCTATGAGGACCCCCACGACAGCAGTGGCCATGAGTTCTCTCTCCCTAGGGAAAAGAGACTGGGGTAATGTCATCTTCAACCCCTGGCCACCAGCACAGTCAGACTTCAGAGAGAAATACAACACCTCCAGTGGAGCTAGAGTCATTTAAACCAAACCCCACCCCCCCACCCCCATCTGGCAGGGGCATCTTTACAAGGGCAAGTATGATTGTGAGTCAGCTCAGCAGGCCTCTCCCCCAGAAGACCAACGCAAGACCCTCTGCCCCACCCCCCACCCCGCCTTGCATGTACCAGGTCTGCTGATATAAGAGTGCTCCAAAGAGTCAGCTTTGGTTCTGGTGGGATACGACAAGACTTTTTTTTTTCTTCTCATTGGTATCAGGCTTATACTTCTTGTTGGTTGGTTTGCTTTGTTTCCTTTTCTTATTTTTTGGATCAGGCTTCTTTTTCTCTTTCTTTCCTTTCTTTTTTCCTCTTTCTTTCCTATTCTTTGGGATCTGACTTGTTTGGATTTTTTTTCCCTTTCCTTTTCTTTTCTTGGATCAAAGGTTTTTTAATTTTTTTTTAAATCAGGCTTATCTTTTTTTTTTCTTAAGATTTTATTTATTTATTTGACAGAGAGAAACACAGCAGAGAGGGAACACAAGCAGGGGGAGTGAGAAAGGGGGAAGCAGGCTTCCTGCCGAGCAGGGAGCCAGATGTGGGGCTCGATCCCGGGTCTCCGGGATCATGACCTGAGCCGAAGGCAGTCACTTAACCAACTGAGCCACCCAGGCGCCCCTAAAATCAGGCTTATCTTAACAAACAAATCAAAGCACATTTAGTTTAAGATCCAAACACTCTCCACTGCATGCAAGGAGGAACTATGCAGAAGGCTGACCTGTGGGAAAGAGTAGCCAAAACACAACAGCAAAGTGCACACAGCATACACCAGAAACACTTCCTGAAGCACCAGCCCCTGGTCAGTATAGGACCCCTTCCTAATATAATTTCCTCAGAACCAGGAAATAGAACAAGCTTTCTTAATACACAAAAGACAGAAACCTAGACATGATGACAAGAAGGAGGAATTCTCCTCAAAAGAAACATCAAGAATAAATCACAGCCAGGGATTTGCTCAAAACAGATATAAGCAATATATCTGAATATTTAGAACTATAGTCATAAGAATACTAACTGGGTTTGAAAGAAGCATACAAGACACCAGAGAAACCCTGGCTGCAAAGATGAAAAACCTAAAAAATTAGGCCAAAATAAGAAAATGCTAAAACTGAGATGCAAAACTGACTGGACGTTATCACAAGAAGGATGGAATAAGCAGAGGATTGAGTAGGTGATACAGAAAACAAAATATGGAAAATAATGAAGGTGAAAAAGAAGGGAGAATGATAGGTCACAAATAAAGACTTAACTGCATGACTCCACAGAGAAATAATATCCATACCATAGGAGTCCCAGAAGAAGATGAGTGGGGGGAGCGGGGCGGAAGGTTTATTTGTAAAAATTATAGCTGAGAACTTCCCTAATATGGGGAAAGAAACAGGAATTCAAGTCCAAGAGGCATAGAGAACTCCCTTCAAATGTAACAAAACAAGTCAGCACCAAGCCATATCACAGTGAAACTTGAAAAATACAAAGATAAACAGCAAGTTCTGAAAACAGCTAGGGATAAAAGGTCCTTATCCTACAAGGGTAGACACAAAAGGTTACAGCAGATCTGTCCATAGAAATATGGCAGGCCAAAAGAGAGTGGCATGATATATTCAACATGCTAAATGCAAAAAATATGTAGCTGAGAATAGTTTATCCAGTAAGGCTGTCATTCAAATAGAAGGAGAGATGGGGAGCCTGGGTGGCTCAGTCATTAAGCATCTGCCTTCGGCTCAAGTCAGGATTCCCGGGTCCTGGGACTGAGCCCCACATTGGGCTCCCTGCTCAGTGGGAAGCCTGCTTGTCCCTCTCCCACTCCCCCTGTTTGTGTTTACTCTCTCACTGTGTCTCTGTCAAATAAATAAATAAAATATATTTTTTAAAAAGAAAAATAGAAGGAGAAATAAAAGTTTCCAAAACAAGCAAAAACTAAATGAGTACATGAAGACTAAACCAGCTCTGCACAATACTAAAGGGGACCCTTTAAGCAGGAAAGAGACCAAAAGCAACAAAGACCAGAAATCAACACAGACAATCTATAAGAAGAGCAACTTTACATGTAATACAATGGTACTAAATTCATAGCTATCAATAATAACTTTGAATATACATGGACGCAATGCTTTAATCAAATCACAGTGTCAGAATGGATAAAAAAACAAGACCCATTGATATTCTGTCTGCTTACAAGAGACTCATTTTAGAGCCAAAAACACCTCCAGATTGAAAGTGAGGGGGGTGGAGAACCATCTATCATGCTAATGGACATAAAAAGAAAGTTGGAGTAGCCACACTTATATCTGACAAACTAGATTTGAAACCAAAGACTAATAAGAGATGAAGAAGGGTTCTATATCATAATAACGGGTGGCTCTATCCAACAAGAAAATCTAACAATTGTAAATATTTGTGCCCCCAACATGGGAGCAGCAAAATACATAAATCAATTAATAATTAAATAAATTCAGTGATGATAACACAGTAATAGTAGGGGATTTTTAACACCCCATCCACAACAATGGACAGATCACCTAACTAGAAGACCAACAAGGAAACAATGGCTTTGAATGATACACTGGACCAGATAGACTTAACAGATATATTCAGAGCATTTCATCCTAAAGCAGCAGAATACACATTCTTTTTGAGTGCACATGGAAATGGAACATTCTCCAAAATAGATCACACACTGGGTCAAAAATCAGGTCTCAACCAGTACAAAAAGACTGAGATCATAACCATGCATATTTTCAGATCATAATACTATGAAACCTGAAGTCAACCACAAGAAAAATTTGGAAAAACGACAAATACATGAGATTACAGAACATCCTACTGAGGAATGAATTGGTTAACCAGGAAATTAAAGAAGAAATTTTAAAAAGATGGAAGCAAATGAAAATGAAAACATAACAGTCCAATCCAAACCTTGGTGATGCAGCAAAGGTAGTCACATGAGTATAGAAGTCATAAGAAGTCATAGGAAGTATAGAGTCATGAGAAGTATAAAGCAATACAAGTCTCCCTCAAGAAGCAACAAAGGTCTCAAATACACAACTTAACCTTATGTCTAAAGGAACTGGAAAAAGAAGAGCAAATAAAGCCTAAAACCAGTACAAGGGAAATAATTAAGATTTTTGCAGAAATAAATGACATAGAAATAAAAAAAAAACTGTAGCACAGATCAACAAAACTAGGAGCTGGCTCTTTGAAAGAAACAACAAAACTGATAAACTTCTAGCCATATTTATCAAAAAGAAGAGAGAAATAACCCAAATAAATAATATCATGAATGAAAGAGGAGCAATCAACGCCACAGAAATATAATTTTAAGAGAATAATATGAGCAATTACATGCCAACAAATTGGGCAATCTGGAAGAAAGGGATAAATTCCTAGAAACATATAAACTGGAAACTGAAACAGAAAGAAGTAGAAAATCTGAACGGACCCACAACCAGAAAAGAAACTCAAAAAAATAATCAGAAGTCTGCCAACAAATAAGGCTCCAGGGCCACATGACTTCCCAGCAGAATTTTACCAAACACTTAAAGAAGAATAAATATCTATTCTTCTGAAGCTGTTTCAAAAAATAAAAATGGAAGAAAACTTCCAAACTCATTCTATGAGACAAGCATTACCTTGATTCCAAAACCAGACAAAGACCCGACTAAAATGCAGAATTACAGACCAATATCCCTGATGAACATGGGTACAAAAATTCTCAACAAGATACTAGCTAACTGAATCTAACAATATATTGAAATGATTATTCACCACAATCAAGTGGAGTTTACTCCTGGGCTGCAAGGGTGGTTCAATATTTGCAAATCAATCAACATGATACATCACATTAATAAAAGAAAGGATAAGAACCATATGAAACTCTCAATAGATGCAGAAAAAGCATCTGAGAAAATACAGCATCATTTGTTGATAAAAACCCTCAAGAAAGTAGGAATAGAAGGAAAAGACCTCAACATTATAAAGGCCATAAATGGAGGACCCACAGCTAATATCATTCTCAACGGGGAAAAACTGAGAGCATGACACGGATGTCCACTCTCACCACCACTGTTCTAGTCCTAGCCTAGCAATCAGATAACACAAAGAAATAAGATCCATTCAAACAGGCAAGGAAGAAGTCAAACTTTCACTCTTTGTAGACAACATGGTACTCTACAGAAAAACCACAAAGACTCCACCAAAATTGCTAGAACTGATACATGAATTCATCAAAGTCACAGGATATGAAATCAATGTACAGAAATCTGTTGCATTTCTATACACCAATAATAAAAACAGAAGAAATACAGATCAAGGAATCAGTCCCATTTACAAAGGCACCAAAAACCCCTAAGATACCTAGGAATAAACCTAACCAGGTGTAAAAGATCTGTACACTGAAAACTATAATTTCTTAAAGAAAAAACTGAAGAAGACATAAAGAAATGGAAAAACAGTCCATGCTCATGAATTGGAAGAAAAAATATTGTTAAAATGTCTATACTACTCAAAGCACTCTACACATCCAATGCAATGCCAATAAAATACCACCAGCATTTTTCAAAGAACCAGAAGAAACAATTCTAAAATTTGTATGCAACCAGAAAAAACATGAATAGCCAAAATAATGTTGAAAATGAAAAGGAGAGGCATCATAATTTCCGGACCTCAAGCTGTATTACAAAGCTGTAATCATCCATACAGTATGATAATGGCAAAACAGACACACAAGACCAACGGAACAGATTACAGAACCCAGAAATGGACCCACAACTGTATGGTCAACTAATCTTCAACACAACAAAAAAAAAATATTCAATGGGAAAAAGACAGTTTCTTCAGCAAATGGTATTGGGAAAACTGGACAGTGACATGCAGAAGAATGAATCTGGACCACTTTCTTTCATCACACACAGAAATAAATTCAAAATGGATGAAAGACTTAAATGAGAGACAGGAAACCTTCAAAGTCCTAGAGAAGAATGCAGGCATCAACCTCTTTGACCTCGGCCTCAGCAACTTCTTTCTAGACACAACTCCAAAGGCAAGAGAAGAAACAAAAGAAAAAATGAACTATTGGGACTTTGTCAAGACAAAAACCTTCTGTACAGCAAAGGAAACACTCAACAAAACTAAAAGACAACCAAGACAGTGGGACATGGTATGTGAAAATGACATACCCAATAGGGTTGGCATCCAAAAACTCATCAAACTCAACACCCCAAAACCAAATAATCCAGTTTAAGAAATGGGCAGAAAATACGAATAGACACTTTTCCAAAGAAGACACCAAATGTCTAATAGACACATGAGAAGATATGCAGCATGACTCAGTATCAGGGAAATACAAATCAAAGCCACAGTGATACCATCTCACACCTGTCAGAATGGCTAAAATTAACAACCCAGGAAACAGCAGATGTTGATGAGGATGTAGAGAAAGGGAACACTTTTCCACTGATGGTAGAAATACAAACTGGTGCAGCTACTCTGGAGAACAGTAGGGAGGTTCCTCAAAAAGTTAAAAGTAGAACTACCCTACGACCCAGCAATTGCACTGGTAGGTATTTACCCAAAGGATACAAAAATGCTGATTTGAAGGGGTACATGCACCCCAATGTTCATAGCAGCACTATCAGCAATAGCCAAATTATGGAAAGAGCTAAAATGTCCATGAATGGATAAAGAAGATATTACACACCCACCTCCCATATACACACAATGGGGTATTGTGCAGTGATTAAAAAGAATGAAGTCTTGCCATCTGCAATGACATGGATGGAACTAGAGGGTATTTTGCTAAGCAAAATCAGTCAGAGAAACACAAATACATGATTTCACTCATATGTATGGAGCTTAAGAAACAAAACAGGTGAACATAGGGGAAGGGAAGGAAAAATAAAATAAGATAAAAACAGACAGAAGCAAACATAAGACACTCTTAAATATAGAGAATGAACTTCAGGTTGCTGGAGGGGAAGTGGGTGGGGGGATGGGCTAAATGGAGATAGCCATTAAGGAGGACACTTGATGGAATGAGCACTGGGGATTATATGGAAGTGATAAATCACTAAATTCTACTCTTCAATCCAATCCTACACTATATGTTAATTACCTTCATTTTAAATTTAAAACAAAAAGACTAAATCAGGATTTCCCAACCTCAGACCTATTGACATTTTCAGTCAATATTTTGCTGGAACCAAAATCCTGTGCCTTATAGGACAGTTAGCACTATTCCTGGCCTCTACCCACTAGATGACAGTAGCACTCTCCTCCCGTGCTCTATCAACCAAAAATGTCTCCAGATAGTCCCTAATGCCCCTGAGGGTATAGTGGGGGTATAAACACCCTGTGTTGAGAAACTCAGGTAATTTTCAGAATCTAGGCCATAACCCCTTAACTATAAACACTAGGGGCAGGGATTATAGTTCTCCAAGGATGTACTGCATCTCTCTAAGACCAAATCTAAGGTGAGATCAAACTTAAACTCATTGTAGCTCTCTAGAACTAAGTTCTCAAACTTAGCTTCACGGTGAAACCACCTGAGAACTTTATTAGAAAACACCAATGCTGGGGCGCCTGAGTGGCTCAGTTGGTTAAGCGAGTGATTTCAGCGCAGGTCATGATCCAGGAGTTCAAGGATCTGAACCTCATGTTGGGCTCCCTGCTCAGCAGGAAGCCTGCTTCTCCCTCTCTCACTCCCCCTGCCTGTGTTCCCTCTCTAGCTGTGTTTCTCTCTGTCAAATAAATAAATAAAATCTTAAAGAAAAAAGAAAAAAGAAAACACCAATGTTGGTGCCCCACCCAGAGTTTCTAATCTAATTCTTCAGGGTAGGAGCCTAGGGAACGTGTTTTTTAAAGGCTCCTGTGATTCTAGCTTTTGGAAAAACTGAGGTCCTGGAAGGTGGGACCCATCCTCATCCATCTTGGTCTCTGAAGACAGAAAACAGTACTCACCCTGCATATTATGTGTACATACAGGGTATTACTCCCTGCTGAGCAAATGAATAGATGGGCGTAAAGTGCAAAGTCATAGGCTTTAACCCTTCTCCACTAATTATAATTCCCCTTGTGATTAAAAGTCCTCCCAACAGAATTCAAATGATGTTCCACACTGGCGAAGTATGAGGCCACCACCCCCATTTTTTTCTATTGATGACCTGGGTCCCTCTGGGGCTGGAACTCTGCAAGTAAACTCTCACTATCTGAAGACACCCTAACACTGGTTCTGGCCTGGCAGTCTTAGGGATGCAGCAGAGAGATGGGTGGCTGTGAGGATGCTCTGATAGTCAGAGACAGAACACGGGCCCTTTAACCTCCAAAAAGGAGCTCAGATCACTGACTGTTCCACAGTGGATCTCAGGATTGCTCCCTCCACTCACTAGTTAGAATTGCTGGCCTGCCCTACACCCTGCCTGGCTCAGTTTTAAGAGGGAAAAGCAGAGCACCTGATGATGCCTCCTCTTTGCCCCTCCTCAGGCCCACTGTCAATCACCTGACACAACTTGCTCCAAAGAGCCCACTATGCTTTTGCAGAAGAGATTTCAGGTCCTCAAAGCATGGGCTGTCACAACAGAATAGAAAACTACTGCCTTTTTGGCTATTTTGCTGCCTTTTGTACAGCACTTTCACTATGTAAATATTTGTACGGAAAGGATAATCCTTTAAAGCATTTTTCTTCTTCTTAGTTGTCATGTCTCCTAGGCTAATGGCCTTAGCTTTTCTAACTATCCAGATATTCATCATGTGCTGCATTTGTTAAAATAGTCAGAGTGTGATTATTATTACATCCTCATTTGGAGGGTAACAAGAAGAGAGGAATTTGAGGAGCATTCAAGGGAGAAACATAAATCTCCAATGCCTCCAAGAAATAGATATAAATCAGATGCATTTACTAGCCCGAAGTAGAAAGAACAGTAAGAGCCATTTTCAAATTGTCACTTTTATCCCAGAATCAAACAGATCTTAGAAATTATAGTCCCCCGCAGGACCTGCGACTAACTCCAGTAATTAAGCTAAAGACTAACTCTCATTATTTCTGTACTAAATGCTCATATATGGATTCAGAGTCTTAATGAGCATATGATCTTTTATATATTCCTTCCATTATATACCATAATGCATTATTCGTTTATTAACATTCATCTGCTTAAGCTCAGTTGCAAATTCCTTGATGGAAGGGGAGTTTTGTAAGTATAATTGTGGATAAAAATCTTTGTCAGAGTGGTGCCTGGGTGGCTCAGTTGTTAAAGCGTCTGCCTTCAGCTCAGGTCATGATCCCAGTGTCCTGGGATTGAGCCCTGCATCGGGCTCCCTGCTTGTCAAACAGCCTTCTTCTCCCTCTCCCACTGCCTGCTGCTCTGCCTACTTGTGCTCTCTATCTCTCTCTCAAATAAATAAATAAAATCTTTTAAAAAAAGAAAAATAAAATCTTTGCCAAATAGATATCCTTTGGCTTAAATAATCCAAGCCATAGTCATATTGTACCTAAAAGACTGGAATGGCCTCCAACTGGTCTTCCTACCTCTGTTCTCTCCCTCTCCTCGTCTGCACACAAACACACAAAGTTACAGAATTTTTTTAAAGTAATCAGATTGTGTTATGCCCCATTCACATCTTCTACCTAAAAGTGAACAAGACAGGAGCAGCCCCTGAGCCCAGGAAACTCACAGTCTAATAATTAGCACTGTAAGGAGCAGAGCCTGAGACAAGCATTCTTGTGCAAGTGAGTGATCTCAGGAGAATCCCACCATGAGGGGGCAGAAGCTGGAGAAGATGCTAATAATTGGCTTCAGTGAAGCCTAACTTCAGCCTGATCTCATAGGGGGGCTCTGGAGTATGAGTAGTACTATATCCATGCCCCATATTGAAGAGAGGGGCATCTGTATCAGTCAGTCATTACTTGCAGGCTCTCCCCCAGGGGGAGGCATAACATCCCAGGTATTTCTGGACAAAGTGGTTCCCACTGGTAGAGGTAAGTTTCTGGAGAAGGCTATATCACTTGTAAGCCCTAAACTGGTTGTAAGCCCTAAACAACCAACATGCCCAGAAGCTGAGGATGTGTATGTCTAACTGGTAAAGGGTTTGAGGCAGGCCACCAACAATATCTTCTTGCCCTTAAAGTGCTTAAAATCAACGAAACTAGAAGCTGGTTCTTTGAAAGAATCAATAAGATCGATAAACCATTGGCCAAACTAATACAAAAGAAAAGGGAGAAGACCCAAATTAACAAAATCATGAATGAAAGGAGAGAGATCACTACTAACACCAAGGAAATAGAAACAATCATCAAAAATTACTATCAACAACTATATGCCAATATGTTTAACAATCTAGAAGAGATGGATACATTCCTAGAAACCTATAAGCTCCCAAGACTGAAACAGGAAGACACTGACGATCTGAATACACCTATATCCAGTAACGAGATCGAAGCAGTGATCAAAAACCTCCCCAAAAACAAGAGTCCAGGCCCAGATGGATTCCCTGGGGAATTCTACCAAACATTCAAAGAAGAAATAACACCTATTCTCCTGAAGCTCTTTCAAAAAATAGAAACGGAAGGAAAACTTCCAGACTCTTTCTATGAAGCCAGCATCACTCTAATC
>PITA01022151.1:0-31033 GCA_004023965.1 Spilogale gracilis | reverse complement strand
CCCCATTTTGCAAGGATGTCAGTTACGCTGGGTTAGGATCTGCTGTAGACTGAATGTTCGCATCCCTCTAAAGTTTTGAAGCCTAATCTCCGACATGATACTATATGTGAGTGGGGGCCTTTGGGCAGTAATTATAAATGGAATCAGTGCCCTTGTGAAAGAGACCCCAAGGAGCCCCCTCACTCCTTGCACCTTGTAAGGACGCAGTGAAAGGTGGCCGAGAAGCACTGGGAGTCAGGCCCTCACCAGACACAATCTGTAGGCACCTGGACCTTGGACTTCTCAGCCTCTAGAACTTTGCAAAATCAATGTTTATTGTTTAAGTCACCCATTCTCTGGGATTTTTGCCATAATAGCCCAAACAGAGTAAGACAGCCCTTACCCTATTGTGTTCACTTGATTGCCTCTGTAAAGACCCAGTCGTCAAAATAAGGTCATGCTGTGAGGTCCTGTGAGTGAGCACTTCAGCCTGTGAGTTTGGGGGATGGGAGGAGGACACAGCTCAACCCATAACAGAAAGCTTTCCCGTTTGCCCATCTCCGTACTCAGTGGCTGCTTCTCACGTTGGAGCAGGAGTCCCCAGCGTGCTCTCCAGGACTGACCAGGGCATGTGTGGGGGCTTTTCCTTTTTTGTGGTCATTTCATTTCAACTGTATTGTATTGGAAGCAGATCTAAGCAGCTCCTACATTTTAAAAGGGCTCTCATGCGATTCTTGATCTTAGGGTCCTAAGTTCTAGCCCCATGTTGGGCACAGAGCTTACTTTAAAAAATATTTGAAAAGGCTCTCAAGATGAGAAAAACCCTTTGAAAATCTGTTCATCTTGTTCTTAAAGAAATACATTTTTTAAGTTTTTTTTGCCACTGTAATATTTATTTTTTAATTGTTATGATAATTTCTTTTTTTAAAGTAGCATATACTGTATGATTGGTTTCAGAGGTAGAGGTCAGTGATTCATCAGTCTTGTATAACACCCAGTGCTCATTATATCCCATGCCCTCCTTAATGCCCACTCCCCAGTTATCCCCTCCCTTCCAGCAGCCCTCAGTTTGTTTCCTGTGATTAAGAATCTCTTACAGTTTGTCTCCCTCTCTAGTTTCATCTTGTTTTATTTTTCCTCTCTTCCCCTATGATCCTCTGCTTTGTTTCTTAAATTCCACATATCAATGACATTATATGATAATTACCCTTCTTTGAGTGACTTATTTTATTTAGCATAATGCCCTCTAGTTCCATCCACATCGTTGCAAATGGCAAGATTGCATTTTTTGATGGCTGAGTAATGCTCCATTATATATATGTATATACATCACATCTATTTTTTTTTTAAGATTTTATTTCTTTGAGATAGAGTGAGAGTGAGAGAGCACAAGCAGGGGGAGCAGCAGGCAGAGGGAGAAGCAGGCTGTCCACTGAGCAGGGAGCCCGATGCAGGGCTCGATCCCAGGACCCTGAGATCATGACCTAGCCTGAAGGCAGATGCTCCACCAACTGAGCCACCCAGGTGCCCCAATTAAAATTTTTTTTTTAAAAAATAGTAACTTAAAAAGGTTTAAACAAGGAGTGAAGTGGGTGGAAATGTTGGAAAATGCTGGCCATAAAAACCTTGGCACCCACAGATTTTTACACCAGTTTATTTTTTTGATGAGCCATTTGATGCAGTATAAGCCCAGGTAAGAGACGTGAAGTGGTGAAACATATTATCTATGGAGGTTCAAAATTTATGACCCAAGTGATGTTAAAAATTATATATATGTAGTGTAGGCATACACAGTCATGTGTCTGTAAGGGACACCGCTGGTGCAGAATTAGGCGGGGTGGTCTGAACTGTGGTCCGCGTGCTATATGTGGGCCTTTAGGTGGGTTCTGTCTAGCCTGTCTAGTAGTGGCCCGTACATTGTCTTAAAATATTGAATTTATTATCAACATCTTAAAAACCAGATGATTTCCATAAGCAGAGACAAAGGCAAATGACGAGCTGAGAGAAAATGTATGCAATGTATTTCACAGATAAAGATCTCATTTCCCTAACTTTCAAAGAGCTCCAAAAACACTGAACAAAAAAGAGCCACGAACTCAGTGGGAAAAAGGACTAATGACAGGAATAGAGAGCAGAAGGAAGAAGAGATATAGATGGTCCTTAAATGTATGAAACAACACCCAACTCCAGTCCTAGTAAGAGACATGCAAATTAGAACACTGAGAGATTAGTTCTTACCTAGCGGATTGGCAGATATTGAAAAGCTTGATGGCTGTACTTCCAGTAAGGAAAATTCTAAGTCAGCCTCCTATGACACCTGATCTTCGGAGTTATGCCCTGGAATAGGTTACAGTATACGGCAAAGGCAGTTGGATTTTAGGAATGTAATTAAGACCCCAATCATTCAGCTCTAAATTAACCAGAAAGGACATTATCCTGGTGGTCCTGACTTGTTAGTAGGGTGCCCTTCAGCACAGGGTTTCGACCTCTCCTGCTGGCCTTGAGGAAGCAAACCGCCAGGAGCATTAGAGCCCCAGAGAAACGAATTCTGCCAGGGACCTGAACAGGCTCAGAGTCCGAGTCTTCCCCAGTGGGGCCTCCAGATGAGAACACAGCCCGACCGCCACCTCAGTTACAGCCTTGTAAGACCCCGAGCACAGGGCCCGGTGACGCTGTGGTCAGACTGCTGAGCCGCAGAAACCACGAGAGCACGCAGCAGGGCACTAGTGGACACTGTGTAGGGGAGGCTGGAGGACACAGCGCCCTGATGCACGGCTAACGGCCCGCGCATGGAGGTCGGCTGCTGGGCCGACGCATTGCTGCCGTGGCCATGTGCGCCTGGCCTGGGCCTCGCAGCTGCACGCCACGGCGCCCTCTGAAGGTGTGCCCGCAAAGCCGAAAGCAACCGGGCACAGGGCTCCTCACCGCAGCATGATTTCTAACGCCCAACTATTGGAAACAACCTAAGTTGCATGTAAGTAGAAGGTGGGTTGAATAAATTATGGTTCATCTACACAGTATTACAGTACCGTGAAGCCATACACAAAGATCAGGGAGACGTCTAAAATGGAGCATTTCCATGATATGCCATTAAATGAAAATAGTAGAATGAAGAATGTATGTACTGTTCTACCTGTAGTGAAGAAAGCAATGAGAATATGTCTGTACTTACATCTTTGTAAAAAAGAAACAGAGGCTCAATCAGGAGCTAATGGAAATGGAATACAGCTATTTAATGGGAGTGAGGAAGGACACCTGGGTGGCTCAGTCAGGCACACCAAGTGTCCACCTTGGCTCAGGTCATGATCACAGGGTCCTGGGATTGAGGCCCACTTGGGCTCCTTGCTCAGCCGGAAGCCTGCTTCTCCCTCTGCGTGGGTGCTCTCTCTCTGGCAAATAAGTAAATAAAATCTAAAAAAAAAAAAAAACCTTCAAAAATATAAAATAGATATGGGGCTGTTTTGATGAATGTGGTAAAGCAAATAAAATGATAATGGTAGACCTAGGTAATGGGTGTACAGAAGTTCCCTAGAAAACTTTTTTCAGCTTACCTGTTCAAAAATTTTATAATAAAATGTTGGAAAAAATTAAGTGAAAAAGAATGAACAAAAGCAAACCCTAAAGTAGTCCTATGTATTAAGTTGGTAGCATCACTGCAGAGAGAAAATAATTAATTCAAGTACATTTGGAACACAGTACCCTGTGTGGTCTCAGTGGAATGGCTTTTTGTTTTGTTTTGTTTGTGTGCATATTTTGTTTTTTGTTTTTGTTTTTGTTTTTGTTTTTTTTGAGAGAGAGAGAAAATTAGCAGTGGGGAGGGGCAGACCGGGAGAGAGAAGCTAATACCCTGCTGAGCAGGGAGCCTGATGCCCGCAGGACTCAAATCCAGGACCCCGAGATCAGGACCTGAGCTGAAGGCAGACCCTTTAACCCACTGAGCCCCCTGGGTGCCCTAGTGGAATGTATTTTAAAGACCAGAAATTTCAAAGAAATCTTGAACTTTCCATATTAAAAATTTCCATTGACTTCATGATAAGTGGGTCGGTCAGATCTCCTGAGTTACAGCAAATACCAGGCCAAGAGAATTCTTCCTGAAATAACCCCGTTTAGGTTCAGTTTCAGAATGTTAATAACCTTATCTTCTAATTCACCCAATAGTGATGGCGTGTAGTTCCAGGAAGACTTTTTATATTCCCCACTAGGTGGCAGTACTCTCTAAGGTAACTGAAAGCAGAACTTGGGTTTGAGAGAACCCTGCATCTGACAAGCTATATATATTGCTTTTCTCACGTACTGAGCAAACTATACTTTCACTAATATCTCTGCAAAGTACTGTCCTTCAGAATTTTAGTTAACAAAGACAAATGTTACTACTTCCAAATTCAGAATTGCTGGATTCATAGGGACCTCCGGAGATCAGCTAGTCCATTTTTCTACCTCCAACAGAATAGCCCTCCTACTCTATTATTTCTTCTCTGCCCAAGAAACCGGACATTTCTCAAAGTTCTGTTCCATCGTTTAGCATAAAGTGAAAGACTTGCTGAGTAATGAGTGTATGCTAGTTACTACGCTCAGTGTCGTGGCTGCGACAGTGCCTGCGGGCACTGCGGGCACAGCCCTGTGACCTCATGGAGCTTATTTGCCCCAAATAGAGGGGTTGGGGTGGCTCCTGGTAGCTTGGCTGCTCTGTTCTCAGCTCAAGCAGAGGAACTTGGGAAAGAACAGACAAGGAAACAATCACAAGGCATAGTAAGAAATGCCCGGGAGTAGGAAGAGGGCACTGCGAGGCACACAGGAGGGCAGGAGCTCAGCCAATCTTAATCATAGTCAGGGGAGACATGAAAATGAAGGGACACTTTAAACTGAGACCTGAAGCTAGACAGGCAGGGACCGGATGGAATAGGGGGAGAAGGGAAGGGCTCCGCAGGTTGCAGAAGTTGGAGGAGGAGGGATACCCTCTTATTCTGGTCTCTATCACCAACACAGGGTCTAGCACAGTCGACTTTGATTAAACACGGCTCTCAATCTAATGGTGTCACACTATGTGACCTTGGATCTTCCCACTTCTTTGGGTCTAGGTGTCCTCATTCTGAAGGTAACTGAGATCTCTCAGGGACATTGTGGAGCAGGAGAGGTAAGGATTTCAGACACATAAGACACTGACCGAGAAAAGAGAGCAACCCAAGAGGCAGGCGAGCATGGCATCTTAGAGATGGGCACCGCGGCCACACTGCCATGGGTGAGGACAGAGGAGCAGGTGGACCTGTGGGACGAGCAAGCACAGAAGAGTCTAGAGGAGTCTGTCGGGGAGGGAAGACAAGAGAGGGAAATGCGTGAACGTGTTGACGTGTTTACGTGCAGCTGGAGCGGAGCCTGGAGACGGAGAGGTCGCGGGGCCAGGGAAGAACAGCTAAGGCTAGGAAGCCAGTGCGGCAGCTGGGAAGGCGGGAGAGCATGGGAGCTAAACACGAGGGACTGGAGAGGGGCACCCAGAGGTGCACTGAGCTCATCAAACACCCAGAGTGGATTTTTTTTAAGACTTTATTTTTTAGAGCAGTTTGGGTTCACAGCAAAATTGAGCCAAAGGTATAGAATTTCCCCAAGTGCCCTCTGCCGGCATCCCAGAGCTGTCAGCATTCAGGGTAGGAGTGGTACATTTGTTCCAATTCATGAGACTACTGTGATACATCTGTATCACCAAAGTCCATAGTTTGTTCCATCTTGGGCTCTACTCTTGGCAGTTTACATCCTGTGAGTTTGGACCAAGGGCAATGATGTGTGTATATCACGTCATACAGAATGTTTCCACTGTCCTAAAAATCTTCTGTGCTCCACAGAAGCACTGCTCGTCCCTTTCTGTCACCCCCGGCAACCTCTCATCTTCTCCCCGTCTCCATAGCTTGACCTTTTCCACAGCGTCATTTAAATGGAATCCAACAATATGTAGCCTTTCCAGATTGGCTTCTTTCACTTAGTAATAAACATTTGTTTTCTCCCTGTCTCTTCATGTCTCATTTCTTATCAATCCTGAAGAATATTCCATTGTCTGGATGTACCAGTTTATTTAGAGTGGATCTTTTTTTTTTTTTTTAAAGATTTTATTTATTTGACAGAGGGAAACACAGCCAGAGAGGGAACACCAGCACGGGGAGTGAGAGAGGGAGAAGCAGGCTTCCTGCCAAGCAGGGAGCCCGATGTGGGGCTCGATCCCGGGTCTCCAGGATCATGACCTGAGCCGAAGGCAGACGCTTAACCAACTGAGCCACCCAGGCGCCTCTAGAGTGGATCTTTTTTTAACAGATGTTATTTTCAGGAATCATGAAATGAAGCAAATAGTAAAATGACCAGAAAGTAAATGCGGAAAGTAAAAATTTTCTGCTTTGAACTTTGTGCATATGTAAGAAAAAAAATTTAACAAAAAAAAATTACAGTACAAAAAAAGGAAAGTAATACTTTGATACTTTCGTATTGCATTCAAAAGATACAATTTAGGGGAAAATACTAAATGGTGCCATTGGATATGTTCTTTTTTTTTTTTTTTTTTCCATGGAGGGGCAGGGCAGAGAGGGAGAGCAAGAATCTTAAGCAGGCTCTACAGTTAGCGAGGAGCCCTGTGCAGGGCTCAACCTCATGACCTCAGATCATGGCCTGAGCTGAAACCAAAAGCATTAGCTCTCACGGGGCAGGAGATAACCCCTGTTTGTTCCAGGTTTCACATCACTGGTTTGACTTTTAAACACAGATTAAAAATCCAGGTTGTCAAAAAATACAATGACAGAATTGAAGTTACTCAAGTTCTGTGTGTGTGTGTGTGTCTCTCTCTCTATATATATATAACCTAAAATTAAGATTTTTAACTTCTTGAGAGAGAGAGAGCACAAGCAGGGGGAGCAGCAGGCAGCGGGAGAAGCAGGCTTCCCCCTGAGCAGGGAGCCCAATACGGGACTTGGTCCCAGGACCCCGGGATCATGACCTGAGCTGAAGGCAGACGTTTAACTGACTGAGCCACCCAAACACCTATATTTATAATCACTGTTTGTTTTTTTCTCAATTCAGAATTTAAAAGCAAAAATAATCATTTTTTTTCTCAGTCTGGTATTGAAAAGCAGAAATACAGTGCACCAGGGGCTGGAGACAGGCATTGCAGCCGGAGTGAAGAGTGAGTCCCCTGGACACGTCTTCTCCAAACCAGCTCTGTGTGGCTGCGGCTGGGGGTGTGGGATGCGAGCCACGTAGCTGGGGTGGGGAGTGTCTCTGAACCTGCTGGGAGAGTACAATGGTTATTAAGGAATAATAAAAAGTGCTCCTTTCAAGGTTATACATACACATATCAGGAAAACCCATCAGTAATTGCTACAGTTTTTGTTTGGAACTAACCAACTAACTGACTGTACTCAGGAAGGAGGATTTTATGTGATGCTGTTTCGAATCACCGGCCCATGGTGCGGCTAGAAGACCAGCTGCTCAGTTTGGACAGCTCTGCTGTCCCCTTGGGTGAAGGCATGAGGGGTGTCCTGTAACACCGCCCGCGCCTCTGAGGTCGGCCAGGCAGACACGCTTCCCTGTGGCAGAAGGAGAGGCTGAAACGAGGCTTAGCAAGGGGAGGCTTATTACCTAGGAGAGGGTGGAGCAAGACCACCTGGGGGAGAGGGCAAACCGACGCAGGCTAGGAGCCGTGGCGGACTGTTAAGGCTCACACACGCTGCGAAGGAGACACACACGTGGAAGTCCGTGGCACAGAGGGGCAGGGCCCAGAAATGGAGCAGGAGCGCCCCCCCTCCCCTACTCCCTATCCCCCGCAGCTGACCAGTCACTCTGGGCTGCAGCTCTTCCAAAACTGAGATTAGCAACAGGCCTCTGAGAACTGAATGAATAACCTGAGGGTTTTTATTTTTTTTAAGATTTTATCTATTTAGATAAAATCAGATCATATCTGATCATATCAGATATATCAGATCATAGCTGATACATTCTTAAAGTGAAGAGAAATCACAAGGAATCAATCTATCAGAGAGAGCGGAGTTACTTTCCACCATCCTGAGAAAGGTGATTCTCTTGCAGGAGACCTGATAACTAACTTTGAAATGGGTGTGTGAAAGAATCTCATCCGACCAGAGTGAGTGAGCAAGGTACATCTAAGTAGACAAATGAGGAATGAGAAGAGCCGAGGCAGTGCCACCCTCCCTGAAAAGGAGAAGCCGGGGAAGTTATAGGGTGTCTTATTTGTCTTACACATTTGCTAATGCAACTTTTTTCCTTTGGGGAATGTATGGGTTAGATATGAAATAGATTTATGGAAAATAGACCGAAAAAGAAATACGATGAAAAGAAGCCATATATATCCCCAACTATGTTTATGTTGGGCTCAAGACTCTGGAGTGTTTAAGAAAATTAGAAAAATAGGGGCACCTGGGTAGCTCAGTTGGTTGAACGACTGCCTTCGGCTCAGGTCATGATCCCGGAGACCCGGGATCGAGCCCTGCATCGGGCTCCCTGCTCGGCAGGAAGCCTGCTTCTCCCTCTCTCACTCCCCCTGCTTGTGTTTCCTCACTCGCTGTGTTTCTCTCTGTCAAATAAATAAAATCTCTTAAAAAAAGAAAATGAGAAAACTAAGCTCCAGTCCCAATCATGCAGGTTTGTGACAAGAGGAGGGAGGCATCTGAAGGACTGTTGTGAGTACAGAGTTTTCTCAGAAGTTCAGGATTTTAACAGGTTTGTAGGAAAGAGAAAAGGGGAGTACGTCCCTCAGAATGAATGCACTATGAGCAAAAACCTACACAGTGATGTGAAACCTGGAACCAACAGGGGTTATGTCCTGCCCCGTGAGAGCTAAGGGTGTCTGTGAGCAGTAAGGCTGCGTCGGGGCTGGCGGGATCACTGAGCGGGCCCAGTGCCGATGATCACGGGAGTCCCCGTGTTAGAACAACCAAGCACATGGCCACTCTGAGCAGCTGCTCGGGGGCACGCTCACAAAGTGGGTCCTGGAAGAGGATTCGGGACCACCAGACCCTGCCTCAGCCCTACCACCGCTGCTCCCTGGAAGGTTCTCGAGATGCGTCGATGGTGTATCCAGGAACGTCTGCCAGCTCCCCTTTCATTTGTACACGGGTTCCCATAACGGCTTTTGTAGTTCTCTGGTCAACGGGGTCGCAGGACACAGCTTAGGCTCAGGGCCTAAATCTTTCCGCCAAGCAGGAACTGAGACGCCTGAGCTTTTGTGTGAACAGAGAGGAGAGAAATAGCAAGAGTGCCGCCTGCCTGGAGGACACCACGTCAGCCAGGGGAGCAGAAGGGTGCCCGGGTGACCTCTCCTACAGGCGGAGTGTCCCAGGCAACCAGTTCCTGCTCCTCTTAGGCAGACAACAGGATGGAGGTGACAGCAGGGAGACTTTGTCCAGGCCTCTCGCCCCACCCGGAGGGAAAGGTCTGATAAAATCCTATCTGGCTTTAAGAAGAAACAGGAAGAGCAGTATTCTCTGTGGCTTTGATGGAATTGACATAAATGCCAAGAGATAGCAATAAGCCAGGAAAACAGCCCGGTATTTTTCTTTACCTCCTTTACCTCCTTTGTAAAGCAACATTTATAGTAATCTGCAAAGTTTTAACCAAGGGAAGAATTGAAGCCCAGCAAGAGTGCATAAGAGCCTCGTGATAGTACAGGTGTTTAAAATGAAGCGAAGTGTCTAGAACTATCCAAAATAGGATAACGTAGGAATCAGCCCACGTGCTCTGAGTCATGATTAGTCCTTGAGAAATCAGAGGACACTTCAGGAGAAAACGAAAGACTGGGCAAAGAAACAAATCTCAAATTTAGGGTCGAGGGGGAGGGGAAGAGAGGATTAAGTTCAATTCTCAAAATAGGGACTGTTGAATTTGAAATTTAAATTATTGGTTAAATTGTGAGCAAACCACTGCACGAATGGTTCATAGTCTTCTGTAAGAATGACATGGGGACAGAAGCCCACCAGTGTTCTGTCAATGAGTCCCTTCAATCCAGACTCTTAAAAAGGCGGGTGGGGTCGGAGAGGTACAATTACAGTGCTGCACCAATGAACTAAAACCGGTAATTCCAGCGGAATGACGAGCAAGACCGGGCATGTTGTCCTTGGGGACAAGATAAGGAAATGGGAACGGATGAATCAGCAGTTTAAACCGTACAAACTGTGTTGATTAATTAATATATCAGCGTCATCCTGTCCAGGTGGGGTCTCCCAGCTCTGCCCATCGCTCACTGCTGTAGCAGCTTTGTCAGTAATTTACTCGTTGGCACAGGAAGTGCGCTCATCAGACTTAAAAGACTATCAGGCTTCCAGCCTGTGTAGATTCACCACCATCCTTACAGGCTGGAATCCCAATGCCAAACCAACGGGTTGATAATTTAACTAGAATAAATGTAAAGAGATGTTTTTAGGTTTGGGATTTTTTTTTTTTTGAAGATTTTCTTTATTTGATAGAGACACAGCCAGAGAGAGGGAACACAAACAAGGGGAGTGGGAGAGGGAGAAGCAGGCTTCCCGATGAACAGGGAGCCTGATGTGAGGCTCAATCCCATCTGAAGGCAGATGCTTAACGACTGAGCCGCCAGGCGCCCCAAGATGTTTTTAGCTTTAAAAAAAAAAAAGATTTTTCCTGGAATGCCCGGCTGACTCAGTGGGTCGAGCATGTGACTTGTAATTTCAGGGTTGTGGGTTGGAGCCCCAAGTTGGGTGTAAAGATTTCTTAAAAATAAATATCTAAATTAAAAAAAATTCATTGAGATTAAAAATCATTAAAAAAAAGATTTTTGTACAAATACAAGAAGGAGAAGACCAGGCTTGGTAACAATTTATAAAGCAAACAGAAAACACAGAAGATTGCTTATGCATTAAATGAGCTAGTTCTGCAGCTCGACAGTGTAATTGTTGAAAAAGGTAATGCTTCATTAAGGCAAAGTATCAGAAACAAAAATGATCATTTATCAAGAAGTTAGTGGTGAGCCCTGGCTCTTGAGCTAGACGGCCAACTAGTGTTCAGGTCCTGGCTCTGCTGCCTCGGGTGACCTTGGACAAGTCACTTAATCTCTTTGTGTCCATGTTCCTCTGCTCCTCCCTTTTAAAAATGAGGATAATAGCAATACCCATTTAATAAGGTTCTTTTGAATATTCAGAGATAATATGTATAAGACCTTTAGGGACACCTGGGGGGCTCAGTCAGTTAAGCGTCTGCCTTTGGCTCAGGTCGTGATTCCAGGGTCCTGGGGTGAGCCCCACGTGGGGCTTCCTGCTCAGCGGGGACTCTACTTGTCCCTCTGCCCTTGCCCCCTACCCCGCACTGTCTCAGGTACTCGCTCGCTCTACTCTGCTCTCTCTCAAATAAACAAAGAAAACCTTAAAAAAAAAACCCAGCCTTTAGTTTAGTGTTCTTCTAATGTCCCCTGTCATTGTGCAGTTCTGGCCACTACCTACGTTTCCCTGTATACGTGACTTTTTCTTCAGGCACATATTTATTGAAAAATAACACATATATTAGAATCACATATTTATTGAAAAATCGTATATGTATTAAAATACATATATTAAAATACAGGACTAAAAGACTGGTAACCAGGTGATAACCCTTGTTCAGTTCCTTGCATACTTTTCTTGTTTCTGTTCCAATGGGCACCATGTTCCGTACCTTTGATTTTCTCCGCACATACGATGTATGTTTCCATAGCAGCACCTGTAGGTCTGCTCTGTTCATTTTTAAGTTACATGGTACTTCATTGAGTAGATGTGCCGTAGTTGATTCACCTTGTCTCCCAACCCCCTTGAGGTTGTATTCCGGCTTCAGTGCCGCCGTGGATTTCCTTAGAGCTCGGACACCAGAGTTGGACTGACTGCTGTTAAGTCCCGGTGTTGTCTCAGCTTCTCAGAACTGTGATCTCCTTAAGTGTAAAATAGCAGTAGTGATTGTGCCAGACGCAAAGGGCTCTTGTGAGGAGGAAATGCAAAATGCCTGGCTTGGTCCCTCATACGCAGGAAGCTCTCAACAAATACAAAATACTCCTTTTTTTAAAATTTTCCAACTTGGTTTAAATTTGAGATTTTTCTCTAAGGTGAGTTCACAGAAGTCAAATTGCTAGATACATGGGTGTTCATTTAAGACCCATGGACGGGGGGCCTGGGGGACTCAGTCAAGTAAGTGTGTGCCTTCGGCTCGGGCCATGATCCGGGGTCCTGGGATCGAGTCCCATGTCAGGCTCTCCCCTGAGCTGGGAGCCTCCTCCTCCATCTTCCATTCCTCCCGCTAGTGTGCGCGCGCTCTCTCTCTCTCTCTCTCTCTCTCTCTCTGTCAAATAAATGAATAGAATCTTTAAAAATAAATAAATAGAAATAGATAAATAAAACTGATAGATAACGCTAACTTTTCTCCGCATTGAGCCGTCCACTTGCCCCTCTCGACAGATGGGCGCTGCCTCTCTCCACCCTGCTCTGTACCTTTGCAGGCTGGCCTCTATCAAATTGTACCCATGTCTTCACCCACCCACTTCCAGTCTGGCTCCCTGTTGGAAACGGAGGGCGGGAGGAAGGAGCCCCAGGCTTGCCATGTTTCAGTCGGAGCTCCCTCCCCTGGCTCCGTGAGGGCCGGCCACAACCGCTTCCTGCAGCTGCTCGGCCTTGGTGCTTCACCAGCCCTGATCGGGCCCCCAGCTCTGAGAACTTCTATAAATAATCCCTGCACTGAGCTTCCTTCAGTTTCCCCTTCAACATGCCATCTGGCTGGTGCGCTCACAGGCTACGTGCCCAGTAACAAGCTATGACAATACGTGTTTTACCATACTTTTGGCAATATCTTCAAGTCAGATATTTTGGGGGGTTTTACCTAAAAATCTCCCTTTTTAATTTTTTTTCTGAGCACCAGTGCTACTATTTATCTTTGATCACAACACTTCCTGTTGAACTTAAGTTTCTTTTTTTTTTAAGAGTATGAATCAAGATTTATTTATTTATTGGATAGAGAGAGAGAGAGAGAGAGAGAGAGAGAGAGAGAGAGCGCACATGCAAGTGGGAGGGGCAGGGAGAAGGAGAGGGAATCCTAAGCAGATGCCATGCGGAGCGTGGAGCCTCACTCGGGCTCAGTCCCACAACCCTGAAATCATGACATGAATCAAAACCAAGTCAGACACTCAACCGACTGCATCACCAAGCCACCCCTAAAGATTATATTTTCCTAAGTAATCTCTATACCCATCATGGGGCTTGAGTTTACAACACCGAGACCAAGAGTCAGCCCCTCTATGGACGGAGTCACCCAGGTGCCCTTGAACTTCAGTTTCTTAAAGGCTGTTGCATAAGTCTTATCTTACTGCACTTCAGACTGCTATAGCAGAGGAGCATAGACCGGGTGGTTTGTGGAAGATAGGACTTTATTTCTCATGGACTTGGAGGGTGGGAGGCCCAAGATCAAGGTCCAGGCCGGTTTGGTGTCTATTGGGAACCTGCTTCCTAATTCGTGCGCATCCTCTGGTGGTGGAGGGGCCAGGGGAGCGCTAGGGGCCGCCGCCGCCGCTGCTGCTGCTGCTGCTGCTGAATTAATCTGGGGCCCTCGCTGACTCGGTCAAACGGTGTGCCTCTTGAGCTTGGCGTCACCAGTTTGGGCCCTATGTTAGGAGTGGAGATCACTCAAAAGAAATACTTTAATAAAGAAAGTATTCAGGGATATGTGGGTGAATCAGTCAGCTAGGCGTCTGCCTTCAGGTCATGGCCTCTGGGTCCTGGGATCCAGTCCCGTGTCAGGCTCCCTGCTCAGTGCAGAGTCTGCTTCTCCCTCTGCCTCTGCCCCTCCCTGCTTGTGCTCGCTTGCTCTCTCTCTCTCTCTCTCTCAAAAAAAAATCTTAAAGTATTCATATATCCCCCCCAAAAAAGTAAGTTTGATACCCAACTTGGGGCTCAAACATGACCCCAAGATCAAGAGTCCATGTTCGACCAACTGAGCCAACCAGGTGCCCCCTGGAATCTTTTTATAAGGGCACTAATCACATTCAGGGGGACTCTACCCTCATGACCTAATCACCTCCCAAAAGCTGCACCTCCAAATACTGTCACTTTAGGGATTAGGTTTCAATATGAATTTTGGGGATGCAAACATTCTGCCCATAGCAAACACAGGTATTTATTTCTTCAGTATTATATTAGTCTTTAGAAGACCAATTAAGAATATAAGAAAGTTGAACCAAAACTATATTGAGAATTGTTGGGAACTTAATACTTTACTCCAAAATATATGTTATTAAGGAGTCACTATAAATTTTGTTAGGTGTGTTGATGATACTGTTGGCATATTTTAAAAAAAAGAAAAAGCCCTTTAGAAAGTATTTCTCTACTTGTAAGTGAAATGATAGGATGTATATCTAGCTTGACTTCAAAATGCTCCAGAAGGAAAAAGAAACCCAATGTGGGGAGCACAGGGAACAAGCCCAGGAAATGCTGGTAATTGTTTGGAAGTAGATGAGGGGTAGGTGGTGTCTTGTTACACCTGTTCTTTTCCCTTCTACACCCATTCATTATCTCTGCTGTTGTGTTTCTTTGTAAATTTCCAAAATAAGTAAAATAAAACCAATGGCAACCACAAACAAAGAGACAACTAAAAAATTCAAGTAGGGAGAGGATAGCTAGCAAGATGCTGGGGGGGGGGGTAGCAGGGGGGCACCGGGATGGATGTCTCACCTGCCCCAGCCTGGCCCCCAGCATCCCCCAGGTCAGCCCTGCCCCACCCAGCCGTGATCAGGGTGACCCTCATTTCCAACAACCATGGGAAGCAGGGGCTTTCTACGTATTACCTGCCCCATTGTGTAGACCCAGAACGGCAAACCACAGGGAGACTTTCCATCCGGTACCCAAGAAGATGAAAATGTTTGTGATCCTCCCAGAAGGAGGGTGATTAATTGGAGACTCTGACAAAAAATTGACTTCATGTACATTACACACAGTGTTATATTTTGTCTTTCATGTGGATTCTTTAGAGAATGAAGTTGGTATTTTAGATCTAACCCAGGTAATCTTAGAAACATTTGACAACTATTTTTGAAAAATGTATGAACTGGATTTACTTCTCCCTGTAGACAAGGTTGACAGTATTTTGCAGAAATGGTACTCGGTGGAGGGAATGGTTTTGGAGACCGATGTGAGTGAGATTGTTACATACATCGATGCACAAAATACCATGAAGAAATCTGAGGCTGGCCTAGCAGGAGCTCCAGCCCCTGTTGGGTCTGCTGTAAAAAATCTTGGGGCGCCTGGGTGGCTCAGTAGGGTAAGCATCTGCCTTTGGCTCAGGTCATGGTCTCAGAGTCCTGGGATAGAGTTCTCCATCAGGCTCCTTGCTCAGCAGGCAATCTGCTTCTCCCTCTCCCTCTGCCCTTCACCCCTGCTCTTACACATGCGTGTGCTCCTGCTCTCTCTCTCGATAAATAAATAAAATCTTAAGAAAAAGAATATGAATCTTCCTGCAATCCGAAGAAATATTACATTGATGACATAAGTACGTAAGTATAAAAGTGCCAAACCTCCCTTCTCTTAGACAAAAAATTAGAAAGGCTAAAAAAAAAAATTAGACTCTTCCCAGGTAAAATCCTGAGGGAAAGGTCATTTAAGTTTGCATGCGTTGTTTATCAAAAACAGGGGAGTGTGTTAATTTTTGCTCTTGGATTTAAGTCAAGGCACCATATAGAAGTTGTGTAACATGGAGTAGTTCTGTGTGGTTTCCTTTCTCTTCTGATCTACACTTCTGTGCTCACCGAAGGCCTGTCTCGCCACACTGGCTACCACCGTATTTCACAACGTGTTTCAGACATTTCTTTAATTATGTACAGTCCAAAATGTTGGTGTTTCAAATGGATTACAAGTGTAGCATTCTTTAATTCTTTCTACTACTTGTCACAATTGTTATTTAAAGAACCAAGTATGTATTGCATGAAAACGTCGTGGCCTTTTCTCTTGGCTGATGTAAGTACCAAAGTAACTGGGGGAAAAATGATCGATGAGCCGCATTCCCCTAAGAATGACCGGGAACATTTAGTCGTGGCTTCGCAGGTGTGATTTTATGTTCACACCGTGTTTGGGTATCTCCCAATACTTATTTATTTATTGAGAGACATTTGGAGAGGGGCAGAGGGAGAGAGAGAGAATGAATCTTTTTTTAAAGATTTATTTATTTTTTCAGTGTTCCAAGATTCGTAGTTTATACCCCACACCCCGTGCTCCATGCAGTACGTGCCCTCCGTACCCACCACCAGGCTCGCCCATCCCCCACCCCTCCTTCCAAACCCTCTGTTTGTTTCTCGGAGTCCACAGTCTCTTATGCTTCATCTCCTTCCCTGATTTACCCCAGTTCACATTTCCTTTCCTTCTCCTACTGTCTTCCATGTTACTCTTTATGCTCCACAAGTAAGTGAAACCATATAATACTTGACTTTTTCTGCTTGACATATTTCACTCAGGATAATCTCCTCCAGTCCTGTCCATGTCACAAAAGTTGGATATTCATCCTTTCTGATGGAGGCATAGTATTCCATTGTATATATGTACCATATCTTCTTTATCCATTCATCTGTTGATGGGCACCTTGGCTCTTTCCACAGTTTGGTGATTGTGACCATTGTTGCGATGAACATTGGGGTACATATGGCCCTTCTTTTCACTGCATCTGTATCTTTGGGGTAAATGCCCAGTAGTGCAATTGCAGGGTCATAGGGTAGCTCTATTTTTAATTTTTAAGGAATCTCCACGCTGTTTTCCAAAGCAGCTGCACCAACTTGCATTCCCACCAACAGTGCAAGAGGGTTCCCCTTTGGAGAGAAGGAATCTTAAGCAGCCTCTACACCTAGTGAGGAGCTCAATGTGGGACTCGATCTCACCACCCTGAGACCATGAACTGAGCCAAAATGAAGTCAGATGCTTAACCGACTGAGCCACACAGGTACCCTCTCCCAATATTTTTAAAAGACAAATGTCAAACATATATGGCCTATCCACAGATTTCTCACATCCTTTTTATTTTGAAAAATTCTTTATGTACATGAAGATTGAAAGAATAGTACTATGAAAGCCTGTGTGCCCACTACCTAGGTTCAACAACTGTCAACATCTTGCTATGTTTATCTCTGTGCAGATATGTTTTCTTTTTAATGACCCACGTGGAAGTGTTCATGGTATTTTGCTCCTTCTGTGGCCTCTTTCTCCTCTTGGCCCTGCTCAGAACCCTTCACCAACTCCCCTTTCTGCTTGGCCTTCCAACAGTGGAGCCCCAACTCCATCCTTTATCTCAAATTAAGAACCAGAACATTTTGTCTCCTCTTAAAGGCCTATCAGGCACCAGAAGATGGAGAGAAATTTCTTCCTGTGGGAGAACCCATGAGAATGTCTAACTCATGAGCTACTCAATGCTCCTTCCTTTTGACTTTCCAGTTTTATGTCTCCTAGCCTTTGCAGAACCTATACGCAGAACTATTCACAGGAAGGAATGCAGGTAAAAAGCAAAAATGATGTTGCATGTTAGAGGAAAGATTTGGTGGCATGGAGGCATAGAGGAAAGATTTGGTGGAGATAAAAGCAGAATAAATATCATCTCTCTCAATTAAAAAGTTGAGGGATGTCATTTATCCATGATTAAGTTCTGTCTCCCTGCCACCCCCAACAGATAATTTAAAGTTGACGATTACAAACCCCATTAACAGGTTAAATACACACAGTGCACATGATAAATACAGTGCGCATGGATTTCTGGTCTTCATGCTTCACAGAGCTAATGAATCTGTTTCGCTTGAAAGGACAGCATCTAATCCTCTTAGCTTCAGAAAGGAAAAGCTTGTTCAACTAATTCTCTCTATTACCTTGAATGAGAGGTAAATGTTCTCTTTGGAACTTCTTTGCTGTTGAGGAGTGAGGCTTCCAGTTGTGCTGAGAAGTAAGCTGGTGCCTAGGTGCGGTGGACCTTCAGAGTGGGAGAGAGGGAGAGAGAGAGGGAGAGAGAGAGGGAGAGAGAGAGAGAGTGCGCGCAGTGTTTAGCCCTGATGCTTCAGATAAGGAACGAGAGAGGAGGCTCGCGGAGTCTTTGCATGGGGTGTTTTATTTATTTATTTATTTGTTTGTTTGTTTGTTTGTTTATTTATTTTGAGGAAGAAATTTGGATGTTCAAATCAACAAAATATAGAAAATAAACTAGCATATAAGATGACCCAGAATAAGCAATATATGTTTATTATTGGAAAAGACAAGTTTTAAAAAAAAGGAAATAGCTTAAAAAACGAGATCATTTCCTTTTTAGTTTTCTGTTATTTCCCAAATATGGCAAAACTGTGGCCGCTGCAGATTTAACAGAAGTAAAACAGCTGATGTTAATAGGAAGTCACAGATGTGTTGGTTTTGGTCTTGGTTGGCTTTTTAAAATAAAACAGTTGCCTTTTTAATTTTTCATTCCCTATTACATATTGAACACTCTCAAATATCTAGCTGAAGGATCCCATTCAGACCTTTCTAATAATAAAATCTTGACAGGGTTGCTTTCTTTTGAATTCACTAAAACAATTAAGAGGAAAAGAATAGTTCTAAAAGGTTTATATCCTGAGATTATGATATACTTTTAGTCTAACTAGAGATTAAACTAATTATTAATCTATTATTATAAAATGGCAGCACCACTGTAATAATTTACTTTGGTTTGATTATCAAAAGTCTAGCACACGGATGCCTGGGTGGCTCAGTTGGTTAAGCGTCTGCCTTCAGCTCAGGTCATGATCTTCAGGGTCCTAGGATCGAGTCCTGAATTGGGCTCTTTGCTCAACGGGGAGCCTGCTTCTCCCTCTGCCTGACATTCCCCCTGCTTATGTTCTCTCTCTTTCTCTCTGACAAATAAATAAATAAAATCTTAAAAATAAAAAAAAGTCTAGGGTGCCTGGGTGGCTCAGTGGGTTAAGGCCTCTGCCTTCGGCTCAGGTCATCATGATCTCAGGGTTCTGGGATTGAGGCCCACATCGGGCTCTCTGCTCAGCAGGGAGCCTGCTTCCTCCTCTCTGCCTGCCTCTCTGCCTATTTGTGATCTCTTTCTCTGTCAAATCAATAAATAAAATCTAAAAAAAAAAGCCTAGCACAGGTGAATTCTGAAGAGAAGCCTAGAGTTTAGTTAATGGTCATGTAGCAGTGTTGGTTTCTCATATTGGCGGCTGTATTACAGTAATGTGAAATGTTAACATTGGGGGAAAAATGGATGAGAATTAGATGGGAACTCTGTTATGTTTGTGACTTTTTATAAATATAAAAGTATACTAGGGACGCCTGGGTGGCTCAGTTGGTTAAGCCACTGCCTTCGGCTCAGATCATGATCCTGGAGACCCGGGATCGAGTCCCACATCGGGTTCCCTGCTCGGCGGGAAGCTTGCTTCTCCCTCTCTCACTCCCCCTGCTTGTGTTCCCTCTCTCGCTGTGTTTCTCTCTGTCAAATAAATAAAATCTTAAAAAAAATAAAATAAAATAAGATCCAGTTTCTTTAAAAAAAAAAAAAGTATACTAAAATAAGTTTACTTTAAAAAAAAAAAAAAGAAGCCTGATGTGTGATGTTGAGTAAAACAGTGGATGTATGGATAATGATCTCAGTATTATCCTAGTGATTACTATAATCATGAAAATTATACCTTAAAAAAGCTTATTAATTAAAGACGACATTTTCCAAGTAAAATCCATGTTAAAATATTCAGCTCAGGTTGTTGATTCTAAATTAACAAGGAGCCAATCAAACATAATCAGACTAAGAACAGTTCTGTAATTTTTTGGATACTTACGACACCAGAAATACTGTCCTTCTTGAGGCTAAAATAAGCTAGACGAGGCCACTTGAACAAAAGAAGGCTGTTATCTGCCAGTTTCTCCTGCATTTCTGGTTAATTTGGAAAGAAAAACAAAGGACTGTGAGGGATCAGATGTCCCCGTGTTCCTTCTTTTTCCATTTTCTGTTATTTAGATATTCCTGAACTTAGGGCAATGGTAAGATCCCATTGAGATACAGGACTCTTTCAATAAATAATTCTGTAGCTAGCGCTCATCGAGGATATCACGTGCCTTCTCATTAAATAAGTAGACAGAACCACAGAACCAGTGTCCGTCAGGATTCTCACTGGTCCCAGCTCAGTGTCTGACGTTCAGTCTCATAGACCGAACAGTGCTGAAGAATGGCCCGGGGGCCACCTCTGGCCTGTAGTCTTTTTTTTTTTTTTTAACAGTCCAGGAATTCAGAATGGTTTTTACATTTTTTTTACAATTTTTTAAATAATGGAAGAAAATAAAGATGCAAAGGAGAATATTTCATGACACATGATGAGATTCAAAGCTCAGCATCTGTAAATGCAGTTTTATTGGAATCTGCCATGGCAAGGTGGCTGCTTTCCTCCTGCGAAGGCAGAGCTGAGTGGTCTGAGAGAGACGACGCAGCTTAAAAGGTCTCAACTATTTACTCCGAGTCTTCCGCGGAGAAGTATGTTCATCAGTTGTAGACAGCTTCCCCCATGCACACACCCCTCCTCCTTGGTTTCAGAGCAGTGTTCCCATTTTTTGACTTTTCGGTGAAGTGCCCATGTGGGACTGGAGCGGCCATGGGGCAGAGTTGGTTAGTGAGGAGAAGGCTGAGAGTGTGGCTGACCGGGAGGGTGCTGGTAGACACAAATACGCAGGAAGGTAAGAGCGCGAGTACCAGAAGAGCTAATGTATGGCCAAAGAGGCTAGGCAGGTCCTGGTGACGTGATGGAAAGGGGATCCCATGTTAGGAAGTCAACTGAGGAACAGAAGACATGAGATGTGAGTGGTTTAGGCAGAGTCTAGAAAGTTAAAGTTTGCAGGAGCTGCATGAGCAAGATCCAAACCCAAGGTCTAATCTTAGGGCAAAGGGATTGCCCCATTTTACACAGCTGTCTGGGGTTGGACAGCTGTAGGTCCCAAACTACTAGTGACATTTAGAAGAAAGTCTGTGTTTACAATCACAGACTTCAGGGGTGCCTGGGTGGCTCAGTGGGTTGAGCATCTGGGTCTTGATCTCACGGTGGTGGATTCAAGCTCCATGTTGGGCTCCACACTGGGTGCAGAGCCTACTTAAAAACACAGATGTGAGGGCAACTGCACGTTCCTATAGATTAAGTCCTTTGATGGGTGCTGAATACTAGATGCTGGATATTAGACTCTGCTACTAGACTTCCCTTCATGTTTAGTCCCACACACTACTGATTATGAGATGCTGGTACCTGTACATGTCAGCAGGATAACCTTGAGCCAGAAGCTGGCCCTTCTTTCACAACTAGGCCATGTATCTAGTTCCGTGTCAAAGTAAAATGCCATCTTCTTACCAGTCTCCCAAGCAAGAAAATCTCCCTTGTACGTCACTGGAAGTTCCAAGTGCCATATTCCAATCCCCATTTGACTAGACAGAAAGTACACAGTGACCAATAGTAGGGAGAGGAAAAGTGACAGAAAGAGGAAGGTCATTTAAGTGATGTTGATTCAATCATTCCATTTTTTTTTTAAAAAGATTTTATTTATTTATTTGACAGAAAGAAACACAGCCAGAGAGGGAATACAAGCAGGGGGAGTGAGAGAGGGAGAAGCAGGCTTCCTGCCAAGCAGGGAGCTCGATGTGGGGCTCGGTCCCGGGTCTCTGGGACCATGACCTAAGCCGAAGGCAGTCGCTCAACCAACTCAGCCACCCAGGCGCCCTTCCATTTTTTTTTTTTAAGATTTTATTTATTTATTTGACAGAGAGAAACACAGTGAGAGAAGGAACACAAGCAGGGGGAGCAGAAGAGGGAGAAGCAGACTCCCTGCTGAGCAGAGAGCCTGATGTGAGGCCCAATCCAGGGATTCCAGGACCATGACCTGAGCCGAAGGCAGATACTTAATGACTGAGCCACCCAGGTGCCCCGATTCAATCATTCTTAATAGCCAGTGATAACAATAGATCCTTTAAAACTTATTATATAAGTTTTATAAAAATGTAAAGTGTATAAAAATGTAAAGATAAACACTAAAAAGAGCACAAGGAGGGAACAAGTGTTAATATACCAATTTCAACCCGTGTAAGAAAATAGAGTCCGTGGAGTGAAAGATTTAAAACATTATACAAAATGTGATCCAGAATTAAGACTAAACATTTATGTGTATGAGTTGGAGTCGCTGTGACAGGCACTGTCACCTACCCCCTGTTTTTGTGGGGGGGGGATCTACCCACCCCGTGGGATAAGTCACTAGTGGCCAAGTCTTTGTCAGCCTCCCTTACCCTAAAGTGTCCAGGCCTGTGATCTGTCTGCATGGCCAGTGAGATCTGAGGGGACACCCACTGCAGGGCTGCTGGGAAATAACCTTTGTTCCCCTGATGAGAGGAGTGCCAAGAGGACAAAGGCTTTTATGCCAACTGTTTTCTCCCTTTGAATGTAGCTGAGAGGTTGGGTGCCACGGGAGCCATTTTGAGTGCATGAGTCAACCAGAATGAGGACTGGCAGAGCAGAAGGAAGGAGCCTGAGCGCTGAGGCCGCGTTGAGCGGGTGAGGGCATGCCAGCCACCAGGCTGCAGAGTGACTCATATCTTCACTTCCAGCGCTCATCTCTTCCTGCGGGCCCAGTGTGCACAGAGGTCTCCGTTAATCTTGCTTGGCAGAATATTCCTCTGCAAAACTTTTAGCCAGTTGCCTCTTGGAGACCACTTAGATTCTTCACTTGGAGCAGAGAAGAGTTGATTTTGTACTAAAAATGTTCCTAGCAGAGACTCTTCCAGGCGTTGGAGTATATAAGTGGCCTTCAGCTTGTGGGATTCTTGATTCTTAGGAGTGCATAAGCTCCCAGGTCATGGGCTGTCACAACTGCTTGAGGTCTCTTACTGACTTCTTACTGACTTCTATTAAATTCATCATCTCTCTAACAGCCTTTTCTTTCCTTCCCCCAGGCCCCTCCTCCCTCCCTGACCCTCACTGTCATTGACTTCCTAATCTGTCTCAAGCTCTTGTAACTATCCTGACCCCTAGTTCCCGAGATCTCTACAGCCTTTCCCTCCTAGCTCCCTTGGAGTTTTACCCTCCCTCCTTTCTAAAATACATTCATTCCTCCCGCTCCCACCCATCCAACAGCACCCTGGAGGACTTCCCTTCTTCCTCTCCTTTTTCCACCGTGTTGGTTCCTTCCCTGTTTAGCTACAAGGGGTCCTCGGATAATCCCCCTGTCGGGCCTGTTTCTCCCTGGGGCCTTTCTGACCTTCTAACTGCTCCATGCCTCCCTTTCTGTCCATAGACTCCACCCACTGCATATTTGGCAATCCAGTTTCCTTCCCCATAGCTACACTGAAGCTGTTCTCGCAAAGGTCAACAATGACTTCTCTTTAGCTAAATCCATTATTCTTTTCTGGTTTCTCAATCTCTTGACCTCTCTGGTGCATTAAAAAAAAAAAAAAAAAAAAAAAAAAAAAAAAAAAAAAAAAGATTTCCCCTACCTCAAATGCTCCCTTCTTGGCTTCCATCCTGTTAGCTTGCTGTTCCTTCTCTTTGTATGGCTTCTCCCCACTTTGCCCTCCCTCTACTGGACCCTCCCTTTCCTCAGCCCCCGGGGCCCCAGGCTGTCTTTGCTTTTTCACCCCAAGATTCCATCCTTCCTTCACCTGTTACCTCTGTGCCCGAAAGGCCTGTGTCCTTGCTCCCTTGGGCGTTAGCCCCTTGCTGCCTACTGTGGATAAATTCTTGGCGAGCTCACTTGTACTATAATTTGAAGGTATCTCCCTCCCCAGACTCGCTCCTTCTTCCCATCGTCTTACCTTTGGTCATGGCATGGCCACTTTCTTATTCTCGTATTAGTTTATTAGGGCTTCCATAGCAAAATCCCACAAAAACAACAGAGGTTGAAGATTGTTTAAATGGCAGAAATTTACTTCCTTGCAGTGCTCGGGGCTGGCAGTCCAAGACCCTGGTGCTGGCAGGTCTGGTTTCTCCTGAGACCTCTCCTTGGCGTGCAGATGGCTGCCTCTGGCTGTGTCCACACACATGCTGGTGTCTCTCCCCGCTCAGAGGAGGACACCGCTCACGCCTGCTTAGAGCCCATGCCCGTGACCTCATCTCACCTTAACTGTGCCTTTAAGGGCCTTACTTCCAAATGCAGACAGAATCTGGAGTACTGGAGGGAGGGTTTTAACATGACATGGGGAGGAGGGCAGTCCCAACCATGACAGCCCCCCAGGCCAAAAACCTTTACTGTCCTCTGGACTGACCTTTGTCATCTTCTACCCAAACGTTTGGTCTAATGGACGTTTTCTATTACATGCTAAATCCATCTCATTACCACCAGCCCCGGTGCCACCGTGAGGCCTAAATCCGGAATGAGCTTCCCTGCTTAGTCTTCTTTATAAGGCCATTTATAATTATATCTACCTCATCTTTGCTTCTGTCATTAAAAAAAAAGATTTAGGGGCTCCTGGGTGGCTCAGTCATTGGGCATCTGCCTTCGGCTCAGGTCATGATCCTGGAATTCCAGGATCGAGTCCCACATCGGGCTCCCTTGCTTGGTGGGAAGCCTGCTTCTCCCTCTCTCCCTCCCCCTGCTTGTGTTCCCTCTCTCGCTGTGTTTCTCTCTGTCAAGTAAATATATAAAATCTTTTTTTAAAAAAAGATTTATTCTAGAGAGAGCGAGCATGTGAGCTCGGGGGCAGAGGGAGAGGGCGAGAAGGGGAGACAGCCCTCAAGCAGACGCCCCGCCAAGTGCAGAGCCTGACGTGGGGCCTGAGGGCTTTGTCTCACTACCCCAAGATCATGACCTGAGCTGAAATCAAGAGTCAGGCACTCAACTGACTGAGCCACCCATGTGCCCCTCTTTTGGCATTTTTATCAAAGCCATTCATGTACATAAAAAATAGAAATGATAATATTAAAAAAAAAAAAGTCCTGCCCTGACCTCAGGCCCCTTGCCCAGAGGTAGGCTTCATGTACTTTCCTTGATCTAGAATATCCTTGAGGAAATTACTTTCCACCATATCTCTTTTTATCTTGCCTTGCTGGGTACTCCATAATTCTAAATAACAATATTATACAAGTACTTTTAAGTTGCATATATTTATTAATTCATCATAAATTTAGACATCCTCTCTTTTTGAAAGTTATATTAGAGTTAGGCTCAGAAACATTGCCCCCATATCATTTGGCCTCATTCTACCTCCCAGTTTTTTTTTTTTAAAGATTTATTTCTTGATTGACAGAGAGAGAGAGAGATCACAAGTAGGCAGAGAGGCAGGCAGAGAGAGAGGAGGAAGCAGGCTCCCTGCCCAGCAGAGAGCCCAATGTGGGCCTCGATCCCAGGACCCTGAGATCATGACCTGAGCCGAAGGCAGAGGCTTTAACTTTAACCCACTGAGCCACCCAGGCGTCCTCTACCTCCCAGTTTTTGATAGCTACAAATTCTTTTTAGTCCTGAACTTTTTTCTTGCCATCAACAAGAAGTTGGAAGTATTTCTTAATTCCTTACAAAGTAAAATGAGATTACTAGTGCCCTTGCTCTCTCATTTCTCTTTCCCCTTCCACTTTTCAACTTTTTCTTAAAGAATTCTTTTGGGGCGGGCACCTGGGTGGCCTAGTGGGTTGGTGCCTCTGCCTTTGGCTCAGGTCATGATCCTGGAGACCCGGGATCAAGCCCCACATCGCGCTCCCTGCTCGGCGGGAAGCCTGCTTCTCCCTCTCTCACTCTCCCTGCTTGTGTTCCCTCTCTCGCTGTGTTTCTCTCTGTCAAATAAATAAAATCTTTTAAAAAAAAGATTTTAAAAAATGATGGTAATTGTATAATATATTACTATTATTATTATTTAAGTAAACCCTATACCAACAGGGGGCTCAAACTCATGGCCCTGAGATCAAGTCATGTGCTCCACTGACAGTTTCTGTCAGGTAGATCTTCAGCTTCACATTGTCAAAGAGGATGACATTTGCAATCTGTGTGTGACAGTACTTAAGAGCTATATGTTGATGGGTTTATTCTGAAAGTGCGACGTCACTACATAGGCCGTATAATATGATGACTACGTAAATACTGTTCACGGTAGAGCCAAATACTGTGCCAGGAGTAGATCTGTCGTTGACCATCCCTGGACCGTCCAAAACACTATGCTCTTAACATCTGCACAAATACATCCTCTCTTCTTTCATTCCACCAGCTGCTCAAAAATCTTGCCACATTTTAGTTTGCTTCACATGAGGACATTCTGTGTTTAGCATTTCTAATCTTTTTTTTTTTTCCTCATTGAGGGGTGTGTTTATTTCCTAGTGAAAACAGACTCGGTGGTTTGACACAACATACATTCATTCTCCTACAGTCTGGAAGCCTGGAATCACGTGTCGGCAGGGCCGTGCTCTCTCGGGGCTTTGGGAGAGTCTGTCCTTTTTTCTAGCTTCTGGTGGCTCCGGCAGTCCCGGCATTTCTCGTTTGGCATCTTCAATACCCCAGTCTCTGCCTCTCTCTTCCCATGGCCTTCTTCCCTGTGACTCGGTGCGTGTCCTTTCCTCTTCCTAGAAGCACCACCCTGAATCCAGGATGCCTTTTGCTTCCCGATCCTTAACTAGTTCTATCTGCTAAGACTTCATGCCCAAATAATGTCACATTTTGAGGTTCCATGTGGACATGAATTTTAGGGGGGTACTGTTCAACTCACAGGGGAAAATATGATTTTTCTCACTATATTATTAATATTTTGGGGGTTCCTGGGTGGCTCTGTAGGTTGGGTGTCTGACCCTTGGTTTCAGTTCAAGTCATGATTTCATGGGTGGCGGGATCAGCCCCACCTCGGGCTCTGCATTCAGTGAGGAGTCGGCTTGACATTATCTCCCTCTGCCCCTCTCCCAGCTCATGCATGTGTGTGCTCTCTCTCTCTCTCTAAAGTAAATAAATATATTTTTTAAAGATTTTACTTATTTATTTGACAGAGAGATAGATCACAGTAAGCAGAGAGGCAGGCAGAGAGAGGAGGAAGCAGGCCCCTTGCTGAGCAGCGAGCCCAATGCGGCCTTGATCCCAGGACCCTGAGATCATGACCTGAGCTGAAGGCAGAGGCTTTAACCCATTGAGCCATCCAGGCACCCTAAAGTAAATAAATATGTTTTAAAAAGATGCAGTAGCCAAAATATGGGAAGAGCCCAGATGTCAATTGACTGATGAATGGATAAAGAAGATCTCTCTCACACACACACACACACACACACACACACACACACTGGAATATTCCTCGGCCATCAAAAAGAATGAAACCTTGCCATTTGCAACAACATGGATGGAGCTACAGAGTCCAGTGCTAAGTGAGATACGTTAGGGACAGACCAATGCCATATGATGTCACTCATATGTGGAATTTAAGAAACAAAACAGATGAGCCTAGGGAAAGGGAAGGAAAAATAAAATAAGATAAAAATGGAAAGGGAGGCAAACCATAAGAGACTCTTAACTATAGGGAACAGACTGAGGGTTGCTGGAGGGGAGGTGGGTGGGGACTGGGGTGACTGAGGGATGGGCATTAAGGAGGGCACCTGATGGAATGAGCACTGGGTGTTATACGCAACTGATGAACCACTGACCTCTACCCTGAAAAACTAATAATACCCTATATGTTAACTAATTTGAATTCAAATAAAATCTATAAATAAATAAATAATAGATATTTTCTGTACTGTGATTTAAGGAAAGAGAGGATTATGATCCAGAATGAATCCAGGACCTCAAATATGGTCATCCCTGCCTTGTTTCTTCCTCTCCATGCTTTGCCTTGTTTCCTTCTAGACCAGCTACAAGCTCAAGCAACTTACATCACATGCTGGCAAGAAGAGGTTCCAGCATCTCCCCAGGCTCAGGTCTTCTTCACAGACTGTGCTCCTAGCAAAAGGAAAACTACTTCACTGATGGTTCCCATAACATACCTGAGGAAGGCTCGTAACAGACCTTGCTTGGTTTATGTCTGAACGATCACTGTGGCCCAGGGCATGGAGTGAGCTTATTGGCCAAACCTGCCCACCCCTAATGCTGAGAGGAGGATGACCCTACCCCATGGATAAAGAAGGGAGGGTGTCCTAAGAGATTCTGGGTAGACACAAAAAAACATATGATTCCTTGCAAAGGGGAAAATGGCTTTATCAATAGCTTGATTGATAGTTCAGCTGCACATAAAATTCTAGGTTTATAATTGTCTTCCAAAATGTTGAAAGTAATAGTTGATTGTTTTCTTTTATCCCTACATTATGAAAAAATTTGAAAATGTAGAAAAATTGGAAGAATTTTATATTGAGGGGAACCTGGGTGGCTCAGTCGTTGAGCATCTGCCTTTAGCTCAGGTCATGATCCTGGAGACCCGGGATCGAGCCCCACATCGGGCTCCCTGCTCGGCAGGAAGCCTGCTTCTCCCTCTCTCACTCCCCCTGCTTGTGTTCCCTCTCTGGCTGTGTTTCTCTCTATCCAATAAATAAATAAACTCTTTTAAAAAGTGTTTTATATTGAACACCCATATATCTATCACTGAGATTCTACCATTTACATTATATTTGCTTTATTAAATACCCTTTTATCCATCCCTTTGTTCATCTGATGATCCATCTTATTTTGTCAGAATTTCAAAATAAATTGCAGATGTTCCTGCCCTTGACTCCCAGACCTTCAGCATGCATCTCATTACCTAGAGTTTGATATTTGTTTACAATTTTTTTCATTTGAACTAAAATTTATAAACAGCAAAATGCAAAAATTTGAAGTGTACCATTTAGTGATATGTACCCATATCAGGATACAGAATATTACAACTTCCCTCCCGTCCCTTCCCAGTGAATCCCTGCCCCCCCCCCCCCCCTCGTAGAGGTAACCATTGTTCTGATTTTTTTCCTCATGGATTCACTATGTCTTCATGTAGATGAACTCAAACAGTGGCCACACTTTTGTGTAAGGGTTCTTTCATTCAGCATCACGTTTTTGGTACTCATCCATGCTGCAGTCTCTACCCATCGCACTGTATGAATGTACCACCATTTTTCCATTTTTCTTTTCTTTTCTTTTCTTTTTTAAGATTTTGTTTATTTGACAGAGAGAAACACAGCCAGAGAGGGAACACAAGCAGGGGGAGTGAGAGAGGGAGAAGCAGGCTTCCAGCCGAGCAGGCAGCCCGATGTGGGACTCGATCCCCAGACTCGAGGATCCTGACCTGAGCTGAGGCAGAGGCTTAACCACTGAGCCACCCAGGCGCTCCTATCCATTTTTCTACTTATGGAAACATGTGGACTGTTTCCAGGTTCCAGCTATTGTGACTAAAGCTGCTACACACATTCTTGCACATATCTTTTGGTAGGCATAGTTTCCACTTTTCTTGGACAGATCGCTAGGATTGGCATTGTAAAGTCAGAGAGTGGTTTCATTTTATGAGGACCTTCAGATCTTCTGCCAAAACCATCTTCTTATTTTTTAGCTCTGCCAACCAAGTATGAGAGTTCTGGTAGCTCCACAACCCACGCCAACATTTGTTGTCTGTCTTCCCAATGTCAGCCATATTGGGTATTTTATTTTGATTTTAGTTTTTAATTCCTAATTTCTAACAATTTTGAGCAGTTTATCATGTGTGATGTGTGTATTTATCCTTAGGTAGTAGTTAATTAAATCTTTCACTCACTTAAAAACATGGATTATCTGGAGCACCTGGGCTCAGTCAGTTAAGCATCTGACTCTTGGTTTCTGCCCAAGTCATGGTATCAGGGTTGTGAATTCCAGCCCCACAGAATCCGCTTGGGATACTTTCCTCCTTCCTCTCCCTCTCCCTCCGCTCTTCCCTCCGATTGCACACAATAAATGAATAAACAAACAAACAAACAAACAAACAAATAAATAAATAGAATCTTTAAAGATAAATAAAAGTAAAAACATGGATTTTTTTGAACTGTAAGTCTCCCTCTCCTTTTTTTTTTTTTAATGTTGCAGGGTTCTTTATATATTATGGATTTTAGAACTTTGTCATGTATGTTTTAGAAATATTTTTTTCCCAGTCTGTGATTTGAGTACTCATTTTCTTAATATCTTTTGATGAACAGAAGTTTTAAAATTGATGAGTTTATTAATTCTTCCTTTTATGATTTTTGCTTTCTGTGTCCTTCCAACCCCCAAGTCATGAAGATATATACTCTCCTGTGTTTTCCTCCATATTTTTGTTGTACTTATTATGTTTAGTCAAGAATTCATCCCATGTATGAATGGTTTACATGTATGGTTTGAGGTAGGACTCAGGATTCTTCTTTTTCCTCTATATGATATCCAGTTGTTTTAATACATTAAAAAAAATTTTAGTGTTCTCTGATATCTAATAATTGTAGATAGCCTGTTGCCAGTCTGATTTTTATTCCTTTGAAGGTGACCAATTTCTTCCCTCTTTCAGTGCTCTCTGGATCTTTTTTCCTTAGTACATCTAATATTCTCCCACGCATCTTTCAGTATCCTCTTCCAATCTGAAGATTTATGAATCTTAGCTTTGGTAGATTTTCTTCATTGGTTTCTGTAATAACTTCTATCCTTGCATTTTCTCTGGACTTTGTTTCTGGAATATGTATTGGTTGTGTCATGGACCTGGATGAAACCTCCAGTTCTTTTTAAGGTTTTTGTTTGTTTGTTTGTTTTTACTATTTGTATTTCTCTTTTTTTTCTTTTTTTTCTCCTCATGTCATATTTCCACCCTTCTAGAAGAAATTAAAGTTTGGCAAGCATATTTTTAATTTCCAAGTACTTTCTTGTTCTCTAATTGTTCCTTATTTATGCCATCTTGTTTTTACTTTAGGTAATTTATTATAATTATAATATCTCCAAAAATATTAATTAGAACTTTGGAAAATTATTTTTCAGTTACCCAGATTGGTCCTTATGAAGTCAGCCTTTACTTTTGCTTCTTCTGTTTTTTGTTTTTTTGTTTGTTTTTTTCTTTTTTATTTAGCTGATTTCCCTCCTGTGCCCAGTGATGTGGGGGTGTTTTTTATATTTAAAAAAGAGAAAATAAGCTGATTTTTTTTTTTAGATGTGTTTCCTGTACT